>JALRMF010000396.1:0-43540 GCA_026120015.1 Dendrostoma leiphaemia | reverse complement strand
CGCACATAACCCATTCCCGCCGTATCCAACCCGCAGGATCGACTTGAACTCTTGACCGCAAGAATGGGCCGACCGGCCGTGTGTCTCCTCCCGAAGAGACCCCGTCGGCGGGCAGTTCCTACCAGCAGCGTTGCTGCGCCCCTGCCTCCTAGGGTCTATGCATATGCCTCTCACAGGGCCTGCCAATGTTGACGGCAGCCGGCGGCAGAATCCCCGAAATTGAACAACGCGTCTGGAACGACTATATCACAACGTTAATATAAACCGAGAGGACGAGTCCGAGAAAGTGCCCCTGGTATCTAGGTATCTTCGACCAGCTGCGCCCTCCGTAGCCCCCATGCAGCCTGTGTTCATCTTCTTTCCTCTCTCCGTCCTCGTTATCCAACGTTGTCGGACCAAATCTATCCAGCATGGGACGCCAGCGGCCTAACATCGCCCCAGTAGCCCTACGCAGTTACCCCAACCCCCTCCTCGTCCTGGACGAGAACGGCGACCTGCGCCTCGCGGTAGGCAAGCAAGGGAGGGAGCACCTCTTTCTCGTCTGCTCCAGAACCCTCGCGCGACTCTCGACGCGCTTCAAGGATATGCTGTTCAGGCAGTCTTCCTTGCATAAACGCCCCAGGGTGGATCCACAGTGGACAGTGGCCCTCCCTCACGACCATCCGAAGGACATGTTTACGCTCCTGGCCGTCCTCCACCGCCGATGTGCTCTTATCCCTCTGACCATCCCCCGAGACAGCTTGGTCACCCTCCTTGCGGCAGCTGACAAATATGGACTGCTCGACATCATCCGACCCTTGGCGCTGCTGAGATGGTCCCAGCATCTGGACAACCACTTCTCGGGCAAGAAGGGCGATGTGTCCCTCCTGTGGATCGCCTGGCAGCTTGGTCACACCCAACTCTTTACCAGCGTGCTCAACTGGCTCCTTGTTCAAAGCCACGTGGACGACACGGGCTATTTGTGCTGTTCGTTTGGTATCAGGCTGCGTGACGTTCAGCATATTCGGGAGACGGGAGTACTGAGTGAGTGGGTCCTAGCCCCCGCCCGTTGCTGAAAGGCAAAAACTGAGCCAGTTTGGTTACAGAGCAACTAAAACTCCAACGACTCTCTATTGTCCGCTCCCTGCTGGAGGCCATAGTCCGCATCACTGCTCCCTGGGAAGCGGCCGATGTGTGGCACTCGCACCCCACCTGCACCCGGGCTGTTGACCATCCTGACCAAAGCGCCGAAGAATCCGAAGAATGCGGCACATTGTGGCTCGGGGGTCTTGTTATGGCCCTCAAGGCCTATAAGCTTTATCCAGTACCGACGCCAGCCGACTGGACACGCAGTATCGACGATCTTCGTGACGGTCTGGCCGCAGCCTGCGAGCATATGCAGAGGATGAAAACATGGTCCGAGTCGGCCCACCAAGAGTGCAGTCCAGGGCTTCAGCTGCAGAATGAAATTGAAAGCATCCCGCTGACCATCCCTCTTACCAGCGGCCAAGAAAGCTATCTCTCGCGGCAATATGGCAAGGTCGGTCTGCCTCAGGGCAGACGCACTCGTCGACCGTCCCGCCGGGAAGGACTCAGAGCCCCGGGAGAGACAGCCGAGGCCCACCTTTCCGCCGCCTCTTCTAAGGATGCTGTCAATCCAACTCTGCTCGTATAGCATAGCCAGCACTTTGCTCGATGCGTTTTACATTTCCTAGGCTATGAAATGTGCCCTCAAGCGTTTCTTTATGTACGATAGCGCTAGTGAACCTATCTTGTTCTCCTGCGAATGCTAGTTATACATAAATCTTCCCCCAGCTAGTACACAGATCTCACCTGCGGTTACTTGATTTGGGCTGATTAGCACAAGGAGCACACAAGTCTGCCCAGGTGCTCTGCCCTGACGAAGCCGGCCTAAACCTGAGCAAGTTGCTGGTTTTCTCTGGAGCTCTAACGCCCTGGACCCAACCAGGCACATCGTCTGTTCAGCCAACAGTACTTTGTGACATATCCCACCTACCAAGTCACCGACGGCTTTGGGCGCAAGTCCCGCCCACCAGAGCGGCCTCCCTTTACCATTCCTCGGTAGATTTCAGCGCCAAATAGGTGCGGCGGCAATGGCTACGTAGGTACTCTTATTTTTCTTGCAAGACATGCTCCTATGTTGGCGCGCACGCCAGATGTATATCTGTCAACATACAACCCATCCCATTTCGAGCGCAGATGGTTGTTGAGCTCGGCTGCCCTTTGCGCACCCTTTTAAAGCTCTTGCTATCTGCGAAATTGCACGGCGCAGGCGTTTAACCCTTCGGCGGATAATTTAGGCTAACCTCCAATGCATTATCTCAGTTCTATAAGAAAAAGATATTCTACTATATTGCAGGTTATAGAACACCGATACATGAACATACTCTTTAGAACCAGCACTTTACAATGACATCCTTTTTAGATTTTTTTTAGATCCTTTCTAGGGATACAACCGCCCGTCAAAGGAGTAGTATGAGCCTTTGAGTTTGTTTGGCTACACTAGAGGTTGGCTTGATTTCTCTGCCGATTAAGGACGCCCTGATCGTCCTTTGCAGGGGATACCCCGTTTCAATGTTTACGCCCGCCACCGGCAAAACTTCGGATATTGACCCTCGTTTCTGAAAAGCTTATTTCAACGTCAATATACCCAGCCCGAGGGGAGCGAGGAGGCATCCTTCCTCCTCGGCCAGTCTATGCACAGCGAGGCCCAGAGCGGGATCAGCACCCTGAGCACCTCGCCGGGCCTGACGACGTGAAAGGCGCGCATAGTTTGCGACAGAGCTGTACTCGTCGCTTGACAAGCATTAGACCACTGACACGTTGAGGATAGAGACTGCATATGCGCAAGTGTTACAGGATATAAACACGGCAGCCATTGCGTTTCCAACATTTCACCCTACAGTTATGTTCTGGGCCGGTAGAGGCAGGCGATTGACGCGATTGGCCTCCCAGCGGCGGATAGTCCCTATCTGGTATCGAAGGCGCGCGTCTTGGTCGCTGCCTCCAACGGATGTCGACAAGGAACCCTCCCCGGTTAGGGCATGGTCCAATGTCGATGACACCCTGTAGGTAAGTGACGGCAACTCGGCTATGCAATCTCTACCTTCGCCAAGAAGCATCTTAAAACCTTCTGCCGACGTACCCGTATTTTCCATAGAGGTGGCTATCCTATTTACGCAGATCGTCCGCTCTCAATATATATTGCGCCCTATGCAGTCTAAGTCTATCCTGTCCTTCTCGGCGGTGGCTCTTGCTGAGGGTTGGACCTCACCTGGGTGGGCATTCACGCTCGATGGGCCCCAAACGCGCCAAAGGCCCCAGGAATGCCTTGGAGGCCGCGGAGCTCGTCGCCGAGCCCGACATTGTCGAGATTCTTCACCGGGACGCCGACCTCCGCCTAAAGATTGGCGAGCACGAGAAGAGCCGGACCTTTCTCGTACGAAGCACAGTCCTCTGGGACTCGACACCGTTGACAGAGATGCTCTTCGGACGAGTTTCTGTCGCGACCTTTGCAAAGAGGATCAAAGACCAGGACTACACCCTATGTCTTCCAGAGGATGATCCTGCCGCCTTCTATATCCTCCTGAACATCATTCACCACAATTTCAACTTGGTGCCTTCCACGATGAGCCGAGACGACCTGCTCTCCCTTCTCGTGGTCACTGGCAAATACAACATGCTTGGAGCCCTCCACCCGTGGGCACATGCATGGGTCCAGCCTCTGGCCAGGGCTTTCCCTCGCAGGCATGGCGATCACCGTCTTCTCTGGATCGCCTGGAAGCTCGGTCACGTTGACCTCTTCCGCGATGTGCTGAACTGGCTATACCTCCGCTGCTATGTCGACGACGCTGGCCATCTGTACTGCCCGTTTGGTGTCAGGCTGGATGACGATGTGTATCTCACAGAGCTGAAAGTCCCGGGTGGGTTGATTCGGGTCCCTGGCTGTCGGTCGACATCAAGCACTGACGGACTGTATCTAGGAACCCTGAGAAGAACACGACTCGAATACTTCGGCAAGGTGTTGGCGCGCATTACCACCCTTCTGCAGAATTATCGAGACGATCACGTAGAATGCCTCGGGCCGAGGCACCAATCCACTGTATGCCGCACACTCCATTTGGGAACTCTCCTTGCATCCCTCGATACACGTGGGTTTTATCCAGTCCCAAAAGCAGCCGACCTAAATCACAGTATCCACCACATTCGCAAAGATCTCCTTGTCGCCTGTTGGGATATGCAGGCGGTGGCTCGGCTTCCTGGCATCGCCGAACATCGTAATTGCGGTCCAGGGTTTCGGCTGGAGGCTGTTCTCAAAATGACCTACCTTGATATTGGTAAAAGTCATATGGAGCGTCTTCGGTGCCAAGCGGCCATCAGCGGCGTCCCTCTCCCGATCGGCAGCTATAATCTTGGCAAGACAGGTCGCTTAAAGATAGAGGAAGGGTCCAACGACAGTTGTGCCTGATGAAATCTAGGCACACTCGCTTTCTACACATTGGCGACAACAGCGGCATATGAATACAACATACCCTTTCCGACTACGCCCTATGCTCTCTACTTGTGGCGCCCCTAGGCCACCCCGCCCTTTGTGACAACCCTGCGCTGCGCCCACACCACTAGGAGCCCGGAAGCCTCGGGGCGAGACCCTCCCGCGTAGATCGCTCTTTATTAGAAACTCTGCGACAATATCAGACGCAGGTCTTGATCCCGCCTCGCGGCAAAACATCGGAGATAAAACCACGTGCTGATACTGAAACTCTATTGACACGTCGACCTAACCTTATGGCCGATGTGGGCGACTGGCTGGTTCACTCGCCTCGACCGGCAGCTTGTCTCCCTCTCCAGTTCGGTCCGCGTCAACCTTGTCGCCCTTCCACCGTCGCTGTTGATTGTGGCCAGACCACACCTGGGCGTTTACCATAAGCGTTTCACGCTCGACAGTGCTCTGGCCCGTGGCGCCGAAAGGTCGATACTAGGCGGCGCTCGAAGTGGTTGCTTCCGACTCTCAGACGGCCTTGTCAAGTGCCCTCGCTCAAGCTACCTAGGCAGGGGCTGCAGTGACACTTTTGCTTGGCCATTCTCCGTCTTCCCTAACTCTGAGCAGCTGTACGTCTTTCTCTCTCCATATGTCCTAAAGTGTATTATAGATGCCACTACAATCATCTCCTCCCGGGGAGTTTTGCTCTGTCGTCGACGTGCCTCTGGGAGGCAGTCCCTCTGCGTCTAGTCTGCCGCTCGGCATATATGCCACTCGGCAGCTGGCCAGCAACGCATAGCGCATAGGCCTCTCCTATGCTCTTGTACAGGAGCCCAGGTGGTCTCTGCATGTAGCATGTCTCGACCGTGATAACCCCATCAGGAGACACAGCTGCGCAGCCAGTGTGCGTCCTTGCTACACACCATATGGGGGAACAACCAGTTATTGTAAACAGAGACTGTCGGTATGTACACGTTGTTTCCTATGTGGAAAGAGTTGCTTTTCTTTTCAGCATTAAAAAAGGGTCAGCCGACCTCGCCACTGCCGTCTCATATGGGCAATAGCGTCCCACTTGACACATCTCCACGTCCACGCCCTTGTGGCATGGGGCGTCACCCGTATATGTCTCTGTTGACTTCATGCCGCGCCTCCTTGGTGAGGTCTTTAGTCTAGACACCTGCCTCCCTATTGTCCATATCCACGAGGTATCATGTATACATCCTGCGCTGTCCGTGATTATATCCTCAGGCCTTCTTCTTGCCGGCCTTGACCGTAGCGGCTCGAAGCAGCCTGTTGATCTTGGTGATGGCAGCGTCACCGTCGTCAGCCACAGCTCAGGTCAAGGCTTCGTTCGACCTCCGTTTCCGCGCATACCTCACAGCATCATACCTCGACACAACGTCACCGCCGGCCCGACCTTTTTCTATGCCAAAGCCCACTAGCTATCCCCCTATGCCTCCAAGTATTCCCTATTCGCCCCTTCAACCATCAACCAGTGTTGGGACCTGTAAACAACGCATGGAATGCACCCATTGAACGCGGTTTCGACGTGCAAATCTACGTAGGAGGCATGTAGTCGCACCCCTTGTGTCCGCCGAGCTGTGTGCCATACTATGGTATACGCTTCAGCCCCTTGGAGATGTCGACAAAATAGGCCCCCAGCCAGCACTTTGTCTTGCTTCTACATAGGACCTCATCAACCGTCACCTCATAGGTCTCTTACGAGGCAGCGTCCACTTCGGCAACCGCTAACTCTGGTCCTTACTTGTATTTTATCCAGATGAGATTGGCTGAGGGGGGCGCGCTTGCCTAGGTCGGCGCACACAGCCGTGCGCATCGCTGCAGGCACGGCTGATGACCGGAGACTGCGCATCAGCGATACCTCTACCGCGGGATCTATATTTTACCTAAAGTCCACCTGCTGTCTATTACACTTAATATATCTATGTTTAGATCTTCTGCATTCATTTATACTATCCCTTATCAACAGGATGTATTTGAATTCACGACATTGCTTTCCCCCGCTTCTATCTGCCCCCGGGTGCCCATGTGCGACCTTGGTACCTTCTTTGTTATCTTATAGCTAAGAGCTTTATTTGCTCCCCCCACACTGTAAAACGTCCTGTCTGCCTCTGGGCCTATCCCTAGATGTCATCAACTTATTGCACTCAATAGGGAGTCCCAAGATATGGACGTGCATCCGCTGCCAAGTGAAACTGATATGCATCTATTGATGTCTTTGTAGAAAACCAACATCTGAAACTTATTATCGCGATTGCACGCCACAGGTGCCAGCTATGGCAAAACAAACAGCACCAGCGTGCTCAGCTTAGTCAATTGCATATGTGTATACTTACAGCCTGGCGATAGAGGTTGTTGTTAAGCCTGGGTGGTTGTCGTCGAAAAGTGTACTTACCCTAGACTTGGGACCATACTTACCCTAGACCTTTTGGTTGATTGTATAGGCCTAAGTCCTTTAGGGTGGGTGGATTTGAACTACGGTCCGCAGCGGAACGGAGCATTTCTTGGTCTTACCAGGAGGACGCTGACTCAGCTCGCTCCGTTGCGGAACGAGATTTTGGCGTGGCAGCGCGACCCCACTGCTAAGAGCGACCCGGGGCCCCACCTTGCCCCAGCCCCGAAAGGTTGGTGGTCATGCCTGTACATGGACGCGGCGGGTCATTCTATTCATCAGCAAGTCTACGGCCAAAACACCCACTTGGAGTGGTGGCCCAACCTCACCAAACTCAACAAAGAATGAATAAATCCATAAATTGTCGTTACAAATAGCATCACCTACTTGTCTTCAATGTGTCAACGTTCAAAGCCCACTCGCACTCGCTACTGATATAATATTTGTCCCTGGTGACCAAATTTGCTGCCTACCCACCTGCCGACGTCGCCTCGCCGGCGAAGACGCCGACTCTCCTCAACGTCGCCCTCGCCGCCAACACAGGCCTGTCTGTTTTCCCTGGGCGTGGCACGTTCAATTTCTCTCTTATTTTCTCTAATATTTTGTGTCTCACCACTTCTGGCTTCGCATCCTACTCAACGGTCTCCTGGGGTCGTTTCTCTGGGCGTGACCCATTTGATTTTCACACTTGTTTTCCACCCTTTGGACATTGTCATGATGAAGGGCCAGCCTCCCGGGGCCACTAGGGTTACCTAGGTCGCCAGCCCCTGCCGGCCTGCCGGCTACATGGAACCAAGCTCGCGATCGCGCTGCAGTGCAACCTACTGTCCGCTGCATTAAACCGAGTGTAGGGTTGGCCCCTGGGGCAGTCGCGGCCTCTAGATGTCAGTGGGTTGTCCTTCCTATACTTCATTCGCCTGGCGGAGACGGAGGTCTTGGGCCGGATGCAACGCGCTGGAGTGTACGTCTGTCCCCCCTCCTCCTTGACCTTTTTGTCCCCCCCCCCCTCAACCCGGCAACTCCTTCACACATGGACCTCATCGAGGTTTCAGAGGTCCTTTTCGGGCATCGTGCTCGCCGAGCACGTGGTCAGCCCTTGCAGCCCTTGCTTGTATGTAGAAGAAGATCGCCAACGACATTGACATTTGCTAATACGAGTACCGCACCCAGGCTTATGCTCCTGCCTCCTGGGGAAGTGGACCGCCCGTTGGACTGTCCAGGCGGTTTCCTTGGAGTTCAGCGCAAAATACGTGCCTTGCGGTGTAGTTCGAAAGGTGGGCGTTGCAGTCCGCCTCGCTCACTGTCAATGGCTTTGACGCGTTTCCATAGGTCTGCTGCAAGGTACGCGTGCACCACCCTGACCGCGATGCCTATATGTCTTGGTTTGCATACTTGCAAGTGGCTAAACAGGACCAGGCTGCGTTCTCCAAGCATCTCCTTTCTCCGTACGGTCGTTTCTTGGTTGTCGCCATATTCCGTTCGTCTCGTGGCAGCCATCCGGGTGATGGAACCCTCCCGTGTCCGTACCAGCCTGTCGCCCCTCCTCATCTCCGCCATCGGACAGCCATCCTCGCCGGCTTCTTCCAAGCTGTACAGTCCGTCCTACGGCGACGACCTATCTCTCGTGAGCCCGTCCTGAACACTAGTAGTGGTGATGGACGCCCGCAGGCTGGAGAACTTCAGAGAGTAACCAACCATGTGCTCGAGCAGAACCAACCATGTTTAGGCGTCACCTGACCCTCGCGTTTGACAGTTCTGTCTGCACCACCTCTTCCGTTCGTCCCCGTCCGTCTCGTCCTTCTCTCCCTGCTGCCCACGGTCACGATGAGCGCAAGACCCCTCAGCATCACCTCCGACAACGCGGCGCCCCGCAGCGCGCCGCCCTCCGCGGGCCCCTTCGTCCGTGTGTTCGATCCGCTCGGCGACCTGTCTCTGCAGATCGGCGAGCACGGCAAGTCGCAGACGTATCTCGTCTGCTCCCGCGCGCTCGCGCGCGCTTCCTCGGTGTTCCGCCACAGGCTCTACGGGAAGCCTCCCGAGTCTGAACCCTCAGCCAGCGGCCGAGCTTGGACGGTGGCCCTCCCCGAAGACGACCCTGCTGCTTTTGAGATCCTCCTAGACGTAGTTCACCTCAACTACGACGAGGTGCCTATGACGGTTCATCGCGACCAGCTGTTCAACATCGCTACGGCCATGGATACATACAATATGCGCGTTGTCGTCCGGCCTTGGGCGCAGTTGTGGGTCGCCTCAGCCCACAGACGAGGCTTTCGTCGCCAGAAGGGTGACCATTCGTTCCTGTGGATCGCCTGGCAGTTCGGCGACGCGTCCTTCCTCTGTGATGTCGCCAACTGGCTCCTCAGGGATGGCCGTCTTGACGATGACGGCCGTTGGTATGACCCGTATGGTGTCCCGCTGGATGACAACGCGTACATCTCGCGTATGGGAATACTGGGTGGGTTGATCTGAGTCCCTGGCTCCGTCCTGGCGTGCCGCACTGACCGTCTATATGCAGAATGCCTGCGAGCAGCGCGACGCGAATACCTCGACGCCTTCTTGACGACCATCACCCGTGCAGCTCAGTTGTTTCAAGGCCACAGCGTTGCCTGGCCTACCTGCCTGCGCGCCCCTCCCTATGGCCCAGCCGGCCCGGCCGAATCCAAAGAGTGCCAGAGGCTCTATGCGGCCAGTCTCATCGCCGCTCTCCGCGCCCATCGCCTGTATCCCGTCCCGAAGGCGGCCGACTCGAAATGCAGCCTGGGACATCTTCTCGAGCGCATAGCAGCCTCTTGCCTCGACATTGGGACGATGGACGGCTTGCTGGACGGGGCGCACGCGTGCTGCTCTCCGGGACCTCTGCTGCTCGAGGGCATGTACGACATGGCGCCGACCATCTCTTTAACTCCCGACCAGGAAGAACGTCTCTCTGATGCAGCAAACCAGCTCAGCTTTAACCGGCTGCCTTCCGGGTGTGTCCGGGCCGACGATTTCGGAGTTCATGTTCGTCGGGTGCCCGCGGGAGTCCCCCCTGCAGGGCATGTCGACGACGATTCTGTTTGATCGCTTCTGGGTGTCCTGCCTGCGAGCAGTCCTCTGTTGGATCTGGTCACCCTGGGCGCGCCGCGCCCTGGTCTACATACTTTTTAGTGGTGAGGTTTCGTTGGCACAATATAAACAGACTGCCCCCCCCCCCCGAAGCCTTGCGTTCACCGGTGGGACTTTGCTTTTCTTGCCCTGCCGCTTTCCATCCTTGATGCCTTTGGTTGCTGTACGCCTTACGCCGCCGTCACCTCTTGTCTCTGTGCCTTGGCGCAACAGCGGGAAACTTTGTGGTTTCCCAGCCTGTCTGCGACTCGCATCTCATGCTTACACGTTTTCTCCGAGAGGTGCTGCTCCGCACCTGCTTTCGGGCCCAACAAGGACCTATACCCCCCGCGAGCACATCCCCGACCTAACGTTGCTGCCAGCAGCCGACAGAGCCTTGGACTTCAAATGACGCGCGTGAGCGGAACCTTGTTCCGACGTCAGCGTAACTATATCGCCCCAAGGGCCCAACAGCCTCCTCCACCTCCCCACGGTTTTCTTGACCCTCTCTACACCGTCCATTGACCATAGTCAGACCGCCGGTGCCCCCCCTGAGAGGCAAACGTGCCAGGATCGCATTTGACATCGAGATGCCTCCCAGAGCTTCTACCTCCCGCGTTGTTGCGTAGACATGGACATCAAGAGCAGGGCTGCCTTGCGGCAATAACTTTTGAGAAAGCCTTGATTAGCCTTTGCGTGCGCAGTTTCGCAGTCTGGTGTTGGCTACCTAGGTAGTGCCATCTGTACGCCCGTTGGTCTGTACTATCGAAGTTGCCCTTGTCCAACCGTTTCCCTCCCGATCCTTCTGGGCGCAAGGCGTCACATGCTCGTTCCACGGTCTCCGCCACCTTGTTGCTTGTTGCAGCCGTTATCTAGGACTTGTTTGTAGGCGCGGTCGAGAGTGTCTCGAAGCAGCTTGTTGATCTCACCGACGGCGCGGCGGCCGTGCCGCTCCATCGCGTCACGCAGTTCGTCCTCCATGGCGTGGCTGGTATAGCTATCGTAGACCTCGACGCACGCGTCCACCAGTTGATCTTCCCAGCCCCAGTCTGGGATCGGGAATATATCGGCAAGATACAGATACAAGGCGTGGTCGCCGTCGTCACCATCGACGTTGTTGTCGTCCTTGTCCGTCCGGTCCACACCCGCCGTGGGTTCAGAGCTTGTCCTTTGACGCTTGGCTCGAGAAGGGGAGGGTTGGAACTCCTGGCCGTCTGTCTTCCCTAAGTAGCACCATATTAGACAAATCGAGGCGAGCGCGCATGGACACACTTACGGAACGGGGCAGCAGCCGTTGACGCCGTGGCAGGACTGGCGGGGCCCTGCAAGCCGCCCGCTGGGCCGCTGGCTCGAGGGGTGGTCGGACGCGACTCTGTGCGCGGAACCGGCACGCCCAAGGCGCGGTAGCGGTCGTCGTAGAAGGATCGGTCGTACTCGTTCTTTTTGGCGGGATCACCGAGCACCTGGTAGGCCAGGATGGCGTTGCGGTGCGTCGTTGGGGGGCCACCTCCGACGTCGCGGTATTGCATGAGGTGGTAGTGGATGGCCTCTCTGCAGGACTCAAGGGAGGCAAGGCTGGGCACGCCCAGGGCTGCGTAATGGTCGACCCACGGCATTTTGAGTAGAGATGCCTCTCAACTTCGGAGGCGTGCGCAGGCGGAGACACTTGGGCGGACTGGCTAGGATGGAAGATAAGATGGGTAAGTTAAAAGGTCGTGGCGCGTCGCGGTAAAGGAAACGAAAAAAAAAAGGAAAAGGGAAAAGGCAAAGCAGAGGGATGGGAGAAGGCTTTGGCGTGGATGGGTGGGAAGACCAACGTGGTAAGACGGCCACAGTTTTCGCTTCTGCGGCTGCCTAAACTCGTGAGCTCACGATGTCCTCACTTTCTCTTCGGATCTCTGCGCTGCTGTCTGTGCCGAAGCGCTGGTGCGCAGGCGTGTGGCCACCGGATTTGGGTTGACGTGCGGTTTGGGGCAAAGCTGCTGGAGCGCCCCGTCGACCACAAGAGTGTGTGGCGCCTCAAAGTCGACGAGGTGTACTGCCCAAAGCACATCGCAGCAGAGTTCCGAGACCGCAACCACCTCTGTCGCCGCGAGGCCTTCTTTCAAGCTTTCTCATTATTCTATGCTGCCCTTTGTCCGAGGCCTATGGACCTGCAAAGCTGAAGAGCAACCTCGCCGTCCTCCTTCTGCTTGACTACCCACCTTCCCACGCGGCGCTTTTCCACCTTGTTTAAGGACCTTCTTTTCTCCCCCCGACAACGCCCACAAACTGCACGCCGTCGACGTGTGTCTCTGACCTCCCTCGGCTCCGACCACCCCTGTGCCGCCATGTCTTCCATACTCCGCCTCCCACCGCACAACCTGCTGGTGTCGGCCACCGCCAACAAGGCCCAGAGTACCCCCACTGAGCGCGTCTTTGATCTCCAGACGTGCGTGGGCCCGAGCTTTCCCTTACCCTTCCCCGTGATCGCTCCCCTCACGGTCGACGAGGTGGACGAGCTGTTCACCAAGATGGCCACTACGGTTCGCCCCCTGGAGGACCTGCACGACATGGGCCTCAAGATTGACGTCCTGTGCCGCGCCTACGCAGAACTCGACGGAGCATCCCAGGAGCAGAAGGACAAGGTAAGCGATCCCACCCACCCCCCTCCCCAAGGCCCGTCCTCTCGCTGCATTGCTGACCGGGACCAGCTCGCCGCCGTCAATACCAGTCTCGGCGAAGGCCGGGCATCCCTCAAACGCGCAGCCGACCTGAACGTGACCCTTTCTCAGATGTTGGACGGCGAGCCGGCGCGCGCAAGCCAGGTCCAACACATGCAGAGCGTCCGCGACCGCTGGGTCCCGGCAGCAAACGAGCTGGTCGACATCATCAACACCTTCCGCGGTAACGCCACTCCTCCGCCGGCAGGCCGGCTTCTCACAGTAGGTTGACTGACGTCCTCTTGCGCACGGTAGGGCGCGGAATGCTAACACGATACCTAGGATACGGTCGACCTCAAGCGAACTGTCTCGGTGGTCATGCTCTGGACCACATCGTTCTTGGCTGGTATTTTCTTCTGAGCCGCGTAGTGCATTTGCACGCGCCGGACCTCGGGAGGCCCAGGATGATAAGCACAGCCGTCTAGGGAGAGACCACATGGGAATATCGCAGTACCTGTCTGTACTTTACATGAAATATCACGGACCCGCCTTGGCACAGATCTCTTGTGCTGCTGCCCTTGGCCTCCTATTGCATTTCGCGGGATCGCTCCACGAGATGTGTCTGACTGTGTACCCCTGATCTCTTCCACCCTTCTGCACAGAACGCGCGTCCTTCTTCATCCTCCCATAGGCCGGAAGGTCGCACTGGGGCCTCGTCTGTTCCGCCTCCCATCACAGCGCGCCTTGTACGTCGCCGTCGGCGTCTTCTCCCGCCCGTAGGGCGCCCTGCTCATCCGTTTTCGTCAGCCGTCGCGATGAGTCGCCTCTGGGGAGGGATGGGGGGGGGGGGTATGCCCCAACACTTACCAGCAATATGCTCTGCAGCTCATGCACCTCAGCCAGCACGTCGGAGGTCAGATCGTCCACGGCCATCATGGTACCTTCTAGGCCCCTCGTGTTCACGACGGCATCGATCATGTCCATCTCTTCCTGGGCATCGTATGTTGTTGACCGTGGGTGGGAGGCGGGGAGGTGGGCGCCATACGTGGCAAGACGCCCCAGGTGCGTTTCCTATACGATCATCAACCTTCCTTGTCCCGCGCCACCCATGCCCCCCTTTGTACATACGAAGAGCGCCTCTGCGATATCTGCAGTCATCGCAAGGTTGCTCGTCACCCCTCGGATCACGTTGAAGTGGCTTTGTTCAATCTTTGACACCGCTTCGCCGCATTTGATGCGTCGGTCCAGATAGTATGCCTTCTCCCAGCGTTCCGCCGGGTCCGCGTCGGTGCCCTGCCTCAGGACCTCTAGCCAGGCCGTCAGCTCTGGCGAGGCGTCAAGCTGTTCGCACTGCCTCTTTGCGTCGGCACAAGCGCAGCAGGCCACACGCTTCCCCTTATCGGCTGTATTCTGTCAGCAGAAGGCATCCATCTGTAGGGAGTGTCGGCCAAGGCCACGTACAGATTTGATCGCAGCAGTCCTCGCGCCATGAGTCTTTGTCGACGTTTTTGACCTGCTTCTTGAGACAAATCACGCACGGGACTTCCCTCTTGGCCCCCTTCGGTGCTGGTGCTTTCGGGGCCATCTCAAACGCGTCCGGTGCCGTCTCCTCCACGCGATGGTAGCGTCTTCGGTGTTGGTCTAGCGGAAGGATGTGGTTGATATCAGCTGATGCAGTGCACGCTGGGGGTTGCGTAAACTAACAGCGTGCTGGGAGGGGCCTTGAGGACGGAGGGTTGTAGAAAACCAGGTAGGTGTAGTAGTAGTAGAGAAGGTGACAAAGAAACTCTTGTGTGATGGATCAGGAGCTATGCATCTGCCGTTATAACTAGAGAGGGGGGCAAAAAAAAAAAAAAGGGCGATGCGCTGGATAGAGAGACAAAAGCCATTGGACTTCCTCTAGGGGGGCTGCTGGCCATCGCAACGGCTTGTGTTGTCTGGGCTACCCCAGCCTCGGTCCGCGGCGGCAAACCTCTTTGTGACGGCGTTTTCCCCCACCAAGCCAATTATGTAAGCCAAACGGTGCAAGACGGTAGGGACTGCGGCAGCAACTCCCCTTGAAAGAGTTCATTTACCCTTTCCCATCGGCATCCCACACGCCTACCTCTCTCTACAGACGTCTTCTTTATTGAAAACCTCCCAGTACTCGATCACGGAATCCTGGTTTCGAAGCAAAAACAACGTCCATATCCCTTCTTACCCCCAGTTGGTTCTTCTTCCGTTGTTTCCCTACGTTTGTCTATCACGATGGATGCGACTTACCAAAACGATGGCCACGGCGATGGTGTTGATGAGCAAGACGGCGGCCCGTCTGCAGGGGACCCCCCTCAGACCAGTGTCATCGTGCCGCTGCGGACCCAGCAGCACGCTCGTGACCCGTCCCTCCCGCCCACACCCACGGCGGCCGCCAGCATACTGTCTCAGGCCACAGCGGGACCAGATAGCCAGGAACCGCCGCGGCAAGACCGTCAGAAGGTCGACGAAGCGCTCGGCCACTTGTCCGCTCCTGCACCTTCGACTCCTACATCGACAACACCAAAGCGACCACCTCAGCCACCCGGCAGCCTTCGGCCTCCTCTTGGGAAGTCGCCCCCGCCACCAACAGCGATGGCTGCGGGTGTTTCCCCTGTCTTGCATACCCTCGGCGAGCCTCCGCTGTCCGTAACCGAAAGCTCAACCCCTCCGCCTACTCCGTCCAGCCTTGCGGTGAGGCGAGACCCCATGCTGCGTAGGTGACGGATTCTAGACGGCCACTTGATCGAGTCTGTGTCTGTGTTAATGAGTGCCATCCGCAGCGTTGCTCGTCGGGCCCTCCTCTGCAGGACTTCAGTCCGCCCAGCCCGAGGCACCCCCCGTATGAAGTCCTTCTTCCCCGGCCCCCATGCCGTACACGCTGACTCGAAACAGCTGATGACCACCAGCGTCGCCGCGTTGCCCACCTCCCCCGCCAGCGCGGCCGACGTTTATCCCAGCCCTCACTCCGACGAGAACCCACCTCCCGAGGATGTACCCACCTCAAAACCAGGCGACGCACCCCCTGCAGCCGGCGCCAAGAGAGACGCAGTGGCTGCCGGTCTGGGTGCCCGCGAGGACCCATCCGAAGACGCGTCTCCTCCGGCGAAGCGGAGAGAGAACGCGATGCCTTGTCTGCTCTGTTTTAGCCAGCGACGGGGTGGCAAGGAGCACCAATGCGTGGCCATCAGGACGGAGTCTGGCACAGGTATGTCTGTGCCCTACGCGAGCGAAGATGGGGATTTGACTAACGCCCCCAAGGCGGATCTGCCTGCGAGTTTTGCACGAGCAAGAAGAGAAGGTGTGAGCCCGTCCCGCGCGACGTGGCCCACCACGTCTCGAAGTTCTGGCACAAGAAGGTCGATGAAGTGGGTATCTCTCGATATCGACAGTTGCACAAGTCGCTGCGGATGGCGATCATGCACGCGGACCCTGAGACGCGCGAACAGGCCGAGAGACGGATGCGGGAGGACCTCCGCGCCGAGGCCGGCCGGGCTGTGCGGGCCCGCCTTCGAATCCGAGGCCTCCGTCACTTGCTGCACCAGATGATGCAGGGCACCGTGGAGGTGCCCCCGGGCGCCGAGTGGGCAGTCAAGGCCGCGTCGTGGAATATGGCCGATCTGGCCGAGGACGACGGGCGTGGCGCGCTGTCCGCCCGAAGTCCTCCTCGGGGAGGATGACCAAGTAGCGGCGGACCCTCCGACCTTGGACTGCATGCCGGTGGCTGACTCAGCCGGCCGCATGAACGTTAGACCGACGTCGACGGATGCTTGAGTAAGTACAGTAGCTGCTTATTATTAGGCGCGGTGCCGACGCGCCCACTGCAACGTCACAACCACATGAAGTCTGTGTCATCACCAACGTCTTCTCGTCTCTGCTTGTAGTTCATCGTGCATCAATTTATGTCATAAGCCACCCTCATCTACCTCATCTACCTCACCTCCCCATCACTGGACCCATCGGTATTGCCATGAACAAGTCTGGGCGGTGGCACTGTGTGTGGATACAGGGACGGTGCAGCTGCTCCCGATGCCCACCTGTCCCTACACAGTGCCACAGTTGCAGTCGCTGAGGTGTGCCCCCTCCCACCTGCCGACGTGCTCGCGCAGTGTCTGGACGAGGACGGCCGCTGCGCGTGCGGGCGTGCCAGGCACGGGGAATAGCGTAGGCGGCAGCAGCTGGGCTATCGCGAGCAGTGCCTCGAGCAGCACCGTGCCTCGTCTCGCGGCCTGCTTGTTCGACCTGTATATGTAGTAGAGGTCGTCGTCCTCTTCGACGGGCCTGCACGGAAATCCAGGAAACCCCACGAGGGCCTCGACGAAGCCCCCGCCTGTGGATTGCTGGTCGTTGGCGAAGCGGATCTCCCTGCCCGTCGTGGCGACCGAAGACAACAGCTGCTCGCGGGTGATGACCTGCCAGTCGATGATAGCCTTCTGCAGCTGGCGCGTCGCCCGGTCGAGAGCGTGGGCGTCGTGGGGCGTAGGTAGTAGACCCAGCTGTTGGCTGTGTCCATGGTTAGCTAGCGCCTAGCCCTCCTCGTCGCCGGGGTCGTGTAGCTTACATTCGTGCCATCGCGCAGAGGCCCTGGATGAATTCCGGCACGCTGAGGCCGAAGCTGATTCCCTCGGTGCTTCCTTCGTGGTGCGTGTCGTCAAACCACGGGCACTTCCGCCTCGGTAGGTAGATGATGGCGCACTCGACGTCCGTTAGCATCTCGCGTCGTCATCAAAGGCTGCGTGACCCATTGTCAAGACCATACCCGTGCGCCGTCCCGCGGGGCCTCGCTGCTCATCTCTTTGGGGGAATGCCGCCTTTGCTGCTGGCGGCTGTGAATGAAGATGGTGGCCGGCGGCGTGACGCTCGGTCGCGCTGGAGCGGGGTTGTGATGGTGTCTCCACGCCGCAGGAGGCCGCTTCCCCTCTGGTGCGGACGGGGGCACGAGGCTTCAATCGTGACGGCAACGAGATGGTTGTTGTTGTTGTTGTTGTTGTTGTTGAACCTGCACAGACAGCTTGTGAAGTGGGTAAGCTGGCAACCTAGGCATAAAGGTGAGTGAGCGAGATGCCCTCGGTGTTGGGAGAGGGGGGAGATGCAAATTACCTTTCGTTACTGCGGCCGTTTGCTTTTTTTTTTTTTTTTTTTTTTTTTGCCTCCTGCCACTTCTGGTATTGAATGTGAACTTTGCCTTCATCGAACCAGCGCCCGTCGCACAGCAACGATTCTCATCGGCGTTCCCGTCGAAACCCCTACTGCTGGCAAGTGACTGTCCCTTCTTTGGTGCCGTTGCTTGTGCCACGTTTGGCTTCCAACGTAAATCGTCCTTCTGTCAACAAGCCAGCGGCCCTCCCTTCCTAGCATCGGATTTTATCGGCGGTTTCGTTTTCCCACTGGTGGCGAGTGACGTTCTCGTCTTCTGTCCCACCGCCTGCCCTCCCACGTTTTGTTCTGCCATCCACTGGGTTTTGGAATCTGCAAGGTTCCGCTCCCCACCAATACCGCCCGTCTGCCCAACCCACTGCATGCAGCAGCACCCTACTGCAACCACCATCCTCTGCGTTCTACTATCTCGTGTCTCCTTCTTGTCACTACATCGTCAGTTTTCCACCTGGCCGCACTTGGACTGTAAGACTTGGGTTCTTTGTCCAACGGAGCAAACCCTCCGAAGAGCGCAGTCGTAAAGCAATTCCAGCACTCCCCCTTCCCTTGCCGTGCCACTCCTCCTACCTGTCCTCCTATCAGGTACCGTCTTTCTTTCCCGCCTTACAAGTTATATTTTGCGTACCACACACATCGGAGCCTGCTGTACAGCGCTTGGTCCTCTCCCATCTGCTCTGCGAGGTATTTCTCTTTCCGACTCGTCTTCTGACCTTGTTTTCCAGGTGGCCGGCCTCCCTTCCCAACTCTCCGCTCCACCCTGCGGCTGCTGAAACTGGACCGCCAGTCAGTTTCCCAGAGAAGTCTCCCGTTTGCAGCACCGCTTGGCAGCTGTGTCTTCTTTCCCAAGGTATCTATCTATCTCCACCTGGCCATCCTTCCTCCTCCCCGTCACTTGCTCATGCCTACCACCTTACCCGACCTTTGAACGAGTACGCCTGCTTTGCCGCAGCACGTTCACCTTCCCAGCACCCTCCTCTGGTCATTGCGTCTCCCCAGTGAATCTCATCCGTTGACAAGCCTTCCCTTCCGTTCTCCTGGCAACCTCGCTGATTGCAACGTCGTCCAGCGCCACTTGCCGCCAGTCCCGCCGCTGTCTCTCAAGAGTTCGGCTAGGTGCAGTCGCCATCGCAGCTCCTACAGCCTCGTGTGCGCAAGTAAGCGGCACTCGTCCTCCCAGGTATGCCTCCGTGCCATCTTACCCTCATCCCCTTCCGTCTGCTTCACCGTGCCTGCCTCTTTTCCGTCTACGTCCGGCTTCACAATCTCGTCACCCGTCACAGCACCACAACGCTCTGCGCAGTCGCCCACCCCAAGGGTCATTCCCCTCCAACATCGTCTACTACTAGAAGAACCCCTCGGGTTTCGTATGCTGGTCGTCTCGACTGACATCCACTCCCGCCAGACACACGGCCTTATCCGCCCTCCTACAACCACGCGTAACCACGTGTAGCGCGTATGCCATGGATGCCATTCGCGCGATGTCGTATGCTGGACAGGGCTCTTCGTCGGCCGCCACCCCGTCCAGAGAGCCTGACGCTTCCCGTGACCTCCGCACACTCGAGCGTCCTGATCTCAAGGTAGCCCGAGTCACCGAGCACGCATCATGCAGCCGCTTTCCGACGGAGCCAGCGTCCCAGATCATGCACTCTATCGAGGACGATCCATTCTTCGCCGCCACCAGCGCACACAGACAACCTCGCCCTTCCCTTGCCCTCCGCCCTTCGGACACACATCCCAAGGCAGTTACAGCCCACCGTTCGGCGTCGTCCAGCCGCTCCCCGACCGCGTTTGTCTCCCAGGCCGCCAACTCTATCGAGGACGCCTCGTCGTCCACTGCCATCAGCGCCTCTGGAGAAGCACGTCATGTTTCCCGTGGCCCCGTCACCATCGGAAACCCGTCCAAGACAGCCCTGATCCGCTCGGCGGCACCGCGCAGCAGCTCCCAGACGGCTTTTGCATCCCAGGTCGCCGTCTCTGTTCGCGACCCGTCGACCGGCGACGACGCCCGCGTTCTTGGCAGACGTCAAGCCCCCCACGACTTCTCTCCCTTCCAGCGCCCCCGCAAGAGAGCTCGGGTCCACGAGGCCACGGGTGTTTTTGACCTGGACCAGCTGACCTTGGCCGTATTCACCTCCGACCCGGACGACTTTGCCCTCACGCCCCTGAACGCTCTCACCATACCCGCCTTCACCCATGGCGAGACGCGGCAGTCACACCACTACAGCTATGACGAACTCCGCACGTGGCTCTTCGACAGCATGAGGACCCCTCTCGACGTCGCCGTCAAGACGCAGCTCTTTGACGAGAACGACCAGCGGGTCATCCTCCGCATCAGCGACCAGTGGACGTTTTGGTCCGTCCTGACCTTCCTCCGAAACGGCACCCACAGCCCCCCCTCTTCTGCTTGCCTTGGCCAGTACCTGGAATTCATCCCTGTCGACGAGCTGGTGTCCGAGGATCCACAGCCGTTGGACATTGAGCAGCATGCAACCCCTGCCCCCTCTGCCAAGTCCAGCGCAAAGTCCCCGACACCTCCAGAGGTGAACGACGCAGAGAAAGAGGCCGAGCCGGACAACGGGGACAGAGAAGAGCCCCAGGCGGATAGCCTCATCACCTTCGACCGCGCGCTATTGCAGAAGGCCCAGCAGTTCTTTGGTACACAACGCGACCAGAACGGCAAGTATCCGGTCAAGGACATCGCGCGGCCCCTGCACGAGTACCAGTTGTGTACGCTCTACGGAGTCCTTATGTCGCCCATCACCAATGGCGTCTATGGGGGATTCGTTGCGTGGGACGTCGGCTTTGGCAAAACCATGCTGATGCTGGTCTACGTCCGCGTCAGGGCCGAGCTGGCAGCGCTTTGGGTGGAGGTACAGGAGGAATGGGACGGCGAGGGTTGCATGGCCGAACGCCGGCATCTCGGCAGCGAGGCAGAGCACCAGCAGCCCGGAGCCTGTTGTCCCTCACAGGACGAGTTCATGGTCCAGTGTCCCTGCGTGGCCGCCTCCGACGCTTGGCGCATCTGCAGTACATACTTGTCCAACACCCCGGCTGTGATCGTAACCCCCCCGGGTCTCGCTCCCGGTTGGCTACGAGAAGCCGAGGCTGTGTACAGC
The DNA here is from genome assembly GCA_026120015.1 of Dendrostoma leiphaemia. Classification (NCBI taxonomy): domain Eukaryota; kingdom Fungi; phylum Ascomycota; class Sordariomycetes; order Diaporthales; family Erythrogloeaceae; genus Dendrostoma; species Dendrostoma leiphaemia. The sequence continues at coordinate 22,636 of JALRMF010000396.1, read as the reverse complement.
GATGGGGTCGTCCAGGAGGAGGAGGAGCCGTTCATCGACTTCCACACGTATGTCTCTAAGCTGCGGCACACCACCCGGATCAGGCCCCAGGACTGGCCCCGCCTCACGCAGAACACCCAAGGCGACATCGTCATCCCGCGCGACAACTCCGTTGACTCCGACGACGCGCAGGACTTGGCCCGGCGTGTGACCAGCGGCCGGGGTACCGCCAACGTGGTCTTTCTCCTCAGCGCACGATCTGTACAGGAGTTTCTCAACCGATATCAAAAGGTAGACGATGCGGGTCACCGCCGCTTCACCACCGGCGCCGTCGTCATGGACGAGGTGCAGCTGTACCGGGGCGCAGAGGCGTCCGACGACACGATCCCGTTCAAGGCCCTCCGGAGCATCCGAGAGGTGGCCGAGCATCCTGTCACCCTCTTTGCGCTCTGCGGAACGACCGTGGAGGAGGGACCTTCTGTCTGGCGGGCTGCGATCGACCATTTTGGCGCGGAGGTCAGAGAGGGCGACCCTCGCCCCTCCCTCGACTGGGACGCCATGCGGCGGCTCTACCAGGGCATGGTGCGCAATCTCTGCAAGCACGGCACCGACAATTTGGAGGCCATCCGGCCCTCTGTGCACGCCCTGCAGCGCGCCTTCAAACCTATGATGTGGTGCCTTCGCCAGGGCCAAGTCCTCCACGGCGCCCGCATCAACCCGGTGCCCATATGCAAAGAGCGCACCATCAAATTGCAGCCCTGCATGGACAAGGATACCAAGGCGGCGTTCACGTCTCTCAACATCAACGTCCAGAGCTTGGTCAGGGACAAGCTGAGGGTGAAGATGAACAAGTGGGTAAAGGAAGGTAGTGACCCCCAGGGTAAACCCAGCAAGGAGCAGATCATGGAAGAATTGGCCAGCGGCGTCACGTCCCTGGGGGCGCGAGAGAAGTCGACCTTTGTGCAGCTGCAGAGGGCCTCTATGTACCCCCACGTCGCCGTGCTCATGAAGGACACTCGCTTCTCCAGAGGGACATGGGAGGCCAGTGAGGTTGTCAGGCCCGCATGGGAATGCCAGAAACTGCTGGCGCTCGGGACCCCTCGGGATGTCGCCCGCGAGCAGCTGCACAATTGGGAATTTACTGACCGCCACCTTGACCTGATCGAGGCCAATTCGGCCAAATACAAGGCGCTACGCCAGCTGCTCCTCGACATAGTGGACGACCGTGACGACGACACGGCGCCGCCGGACGGGTCGGGCAAGCGACATGCCATTATCTTCCACGCGCAGCCTCTCAGCGCGGCGTTGACATTCGCCCTCCTGGTGCGGGACGATGGCCTTCAGGACAAGCTGCAGCCCATGTTTATGTCGGCTAGGTCCACTGGGCAGGAGCGAGACGAGATGGTCAAGAAGATGAATGCCGATACGTCTCCCCACGACCGCACCAAAGTGTTGGTCACGCTCACGTCGATCGGCGCAGAGGGCTTCAACCTTCAGCGCGTCAACAACGTCTTGTTTCCCGAGTATGTCGGTACCTTGTCGAAGAAAGAACAGTGCATCGGCAGGGCGCACCGGCAGGGCCAGACGATGCGGGTGAACGTGGCTAGGCTGGTGGAGGAGGGTAATCTGATGGAGGAGCTGGGCTATGAGGCCATGGATGCCAGAGACACGGTCTCTCAGCTTGTGTATGGTCACGCACGAGGCGTGCGCTCTGCATAGATAGTATCGTGGGACGTTTGTACGTGTGGCGGCAAGACACAGAGGTCGGTGGCTGTGTCGGTCCATAGTAGCTCTGCGCAGAGGAAGTCTATTACCATATCCTGTGTACTCCAACTGCCTAGATACCTTGTCAATCAATATAGGCACTGTGCAGTTTATAATGTGTTTGATACCCTTGTGTATGATATCTGTCTATTATGGTGTACTTGTCGGCTCTAGTAGAAGTCCGGGGGGGGGGGGGATGTTGTCTCTGTGTTCGCATGCAGTGTTTCCGCCTGCGACGAAGACTTGCCCCAGATTTGAAAGTCGTGAAGAGACCAACCAACGGAGGGGACCTGATCCAGCCGGCTGGAGGCCGGCAAGGATTTAGAACAAATCCACTATCGTCCCGCGGCGGACCGAGGAATTGCAGTCGCCAGTTCCCATCGGGCGCCTAGTAGTAAGAATAAAAATAAAAACTTTTAACGTGGTTGTACAGTGAGCGGAACGCGACAGTGAGCGGAACACTTTTTTATGAAACTCAACCTATTACATTTCACACGCTATTTCTCTACCACAAACAATGGCTAGCTTACTCCAAGAAAACCGGATTATTGCCGCAATCGAAGCAATTTGATCATCCAAAAAAATTAGCCAAAGACCTGCTGCTGCACTCTATAGCCGTTTGTGTAGAACACGTTCGTGTTCCGGCAGGTCCATTCGTTAGAAAAAAACTCCATAACGTGGTTGTACAGTGAGTCGCGCACTTTTTCCATTTTACAATACGTACCTTTTCAACCCGCGGTTTCTCCACAACAAACAATGGCTAGCTTACTCCAAGGAAACCGGATTATTGCCGCAATCGAAGCAATCAGATCATCGAAAAAAAATAAGCCAAAATCGCGCTGCTGCACTCTATAGCCGTTTGTGTAGAACACGTTCGTGTTCTGGCAGGTCCATTCGTTAGAGAAAGACTCAATGTACCAACTTTATAAGGGGGGGGCCTACCCGCCCCCCCCCTTCGACTGTCGCTAGCTCTGGCTTTGGTACAGCCTCACCCCCCTCCCACCCATGGACCCGTGATATGGTATATCGGCTTATTCTTTCGGCTTCGGACCAAGATCGGCCCAAAATTGATAACTCGTCTCATAATTGGTCAAGTTTGGTACATAGCCAATCAGAAGCCGTTTTATCTCGAGCCAATCACGAGCTGTTAAACCGCTGCTAGAAATTCCTGCCCCCCTCTTTTGATGGCCTTACCATTCTAATAACGAATGGCACTTCGCGATCGCATCAACGGCAGAGACGCAAAAGCAAATACTCGACCACCAATGCAAAAATTGACTGCAACTGAAGAAAAGGCTCTTATTCATTACATTCTCGATCGAGATACGCGTGGATTTTCGCCCCGGGTCAAAGACGTGGGAGATATGGCCGATCATCTGCTGGCGACGCGTGGTGGCGGACGCGTCGGGACGCGTTGGGCACAACGCTTCATCCAGCGACGCCCAGAGCTCAAGACACGCGTCAATCGTGCATACGACTATCAGAGAGCCCTCTGCGAAGATCCGAAGACAATTGGCGATTGGTTTCGCCTGGTTGCGAACATGAGGGCGAAGTATGGTATCCAAGACTGCGATTTCTACAACTTCGACGAGACCGGCTTTATGATGGGCATGATCCGACCATCTTTGGTAGTTACGCGTTCGAGTCGTATCGGAAAACCGACATCGGTCCAGCCTGGCAATCGAGAATGGGCAACAGCAATTGTTTGCATTGGTGGTGACGGATATACAATGCCGCCGTTTCTAGTCCTCCAGGGCCGCTACCACCTTGCCCAATGGTATACACAGACCAACCTTCCTGGCGATTGGGTAATCTGGACAACTTCCAATGGATGGACAGATAATGAGACAGGCATAGGATGGCTGCAGCATTTCGACAAACATTCTAAACCGCGCAGAAAGGGCGCTTATAGGATGATTGTGCTTGATGGCCACGAGAGCCATATCAGTGCAGAATTTGAGGCCTACTGCAAAGAGAACAACATTATTCCACTTTGTTTACCTGCTCATTCATCTCATTTAACCCAGCCTCTCAATGTGGGTTGTTTCAATGTTCTGAAGTTGAGATACGGCGACCAGATCAACCTCTTCATCAAAGCCAGCATTACCCATATCACCAAGGTGGAGTTTCTGACCGCCTTTAAAGCTGCATTTCTTGCAACAATGACCAAGGAAAACGTCGATGGATCATTCAGAGGGGCCGGACTTATCCCTTTTAACCCGGATGCTGTCATTTCGAAGCTGGATATCAAGTTGCGGACACCAACACCTCCTCAAACCCCTTTTGAGCCTACCCTTCCTTCCAACTTGCAGACGCCCTGCAACCCCAACGAAGCAGTATCGCAGTCCGAATTAATCAAAACTAGGATTGCGAATCACCAAGGAAGCTCTCTGACATCATTTTTTCATACTGTGGATCACTTTCTGAAAGGGGCACAAGGAATTGCACATCGGTTAACCCTAATGGAGTCTGAAGTGCATACTCTTCGAGAGGCAAATGTGGCACTTGGGAAAAGGCGCAGGGCCAAAAAGACTCGATTGCAGGATGGAGGAGACAATTCTGTATCTGACAGTCAGAAGATTTTAGCCGAGAAAGGTGTGGTTGATGAGCGATCGGGGGAAGAGGAGGAAACCCTGGGAAGTGGTGGTCCATCAAAACGGAAGCGGGCGGCTGGTCGGGCCTGTGGAATCTGTCGCAAATCCGGCCATAATGCGCGAACCTGTCCAGAGGCTGAGGATATAAGTGAGAATGATGATTCCGAGTAGTTTTAATTGATTTCAGGCGTTGGTGTAGAGTTCTGGTTAGTTGAAGTAGTGTAATATGGAAAAGGTGTTCCGCTCACTGTCGCGTTCCGCTCACTGTATAACCACGTTACACCTTTGTTTATAAATAAATCCTACAAGGGGCTTTTCTTCTACTAGCAACATAGCTACTTTATATACCTTTAAGCGGTTTAAGTAACAAGTGTATTAATGTTTGCTGGGTCTTTAAGTACTATATTTGCTATTGATTACCTTTGACAGTACTCAGGTGATCTTGTGGCTCTTCAGCTATAATACATATATATGCCCCCTCAACTGCGTTTGCATCCTCTACCTTGAAGCTAGCCAGTATAATACATGTCTTTTTCCGCACATATACCTGTTTCTCACAGTCAGCTCCCGAGGTCGCCGATCGAGAATCTTGTTTTTCTAGTCCACGGGTCGTTGTTCATGGCTGTCCTTGGTCGCGCCATCGCCCTTGCACCATTTACACCGCCCACACAACCTCTCACGGCGTCTTCCTCGCGCCCGTCCTCCTCCCCTCTCCCAATCTTCCTTGCCCTTGCTCTGACTTCCCGTCTTCACTCGCTCTGCCCTTGCTTTTCCTGGTAGGCGGGGTAGAGAGATAATGGCAACCGTACCCGCAGCCGTGTTTTAGCTGTGCGTATCGCCAGCTGTTCTGATTCGCGAGGGTTTGTGGTCATCAGACCTCCCGAGAGCTTCACTGGAACTTCTGACGCTCCTTCATTCCTTGCCGTGCCCCTCCCCTGCCTGTGGCGGCTTGCCCTCGGCCTTTATCGACCCGTCCAGCCTACTCTTTCCGACACTCCTGCATTTACGTGGCTTCGTCCAGCCTCTCCCCGAACCGCGTGCCCGACCGGCAACTGCGCTCTGGCCACCATTGTTGCTTTTGCCTCCGGCAAGGACGGCTCCCCCGCCGTTGGATTCGACGCGGCGGCCCGCCTTGCTCAGGTGCCGGGCGATCTCGAATCTCTCCTGCAACGTTGTGCATATGCAATCAAAACGAGAGAGACATTCGACACGTTGCCATCGAGGCGTCGTCTCTTGCCGCCGCCTTTGAAGCCTTGGGCTGCAGTGGCGCCTGAGTAATGCAGGCAAGGGAGAGAAGAAAAGTCGAAAGGAAAGAAGAAGGAAGAGGAACAGGAGAATGGAGAGAAGAGCCAAGAAGAAAAAAAGCCCCCTCCAAAAAAAGAAAACAAAAAAAAAAAAAAAAAAAACCGAAGGGGGGGGGGTGGGTGGGGAGAGAAGGAAACTACTTAGTCCACTTGGTTCTTTGTCCTTTCTCTTTCCCTCCTTCCTAGCCCCCTATCTCCTATCTGCTCTTTACAAATTGGTACCCACACAGTTCTTGAAACACACATAACTACACATATATAAACACTTCTCAATACACAGAATGACAACTTCGCTCCCCTCCAACGCTCCGTCCGAGGACTTCGTCCTTTTGGCCGCGGGTCGCCAGCATACCCAAGACCAAGACCCATGGGACGAGTCTCTGGACACTTTTGAGGACTTCAAACAGTTTTTCCTCTCCCACGTGCGCCAGCTGTTTCAGTGGCTGGAGGATAGCGGCGCCTGTTCGTGGCCGTTCGTGAGCGCCTGGATTGCCGATACCATGCAGGTCGCCACTGTGCTTGGGCAGACCCAGGGGCCCGAGGACATCGACGACCCCGACGCCTTTGAGAGGATGATGGACGACTGGGAATGGCGTTCGGAGCTACTGTCCTACATACTGTACCGCTGTACCGGACTCAGTGCCGCTGCCAGCGGCCTTGAGTAGCTGGCTCTTGCGTGCGGCTACGGCATCGGTCATCGCCAAGCCGACGGGCAGTAAGGAGGGCATCGGGTTCTACTCAGCAAACACCTTCCACCACGATTGTTTTCCCTGGTTAGGTATCACAGTTGTTGACGGTGGAGACGTTGTGGTGGCCAAGGGCGTGGCATACGCATTACTGTCTAGTTTTATGGAATTTATGTGTGTGCTGCATATATAGGTATGTAGCAATGGGCATCTGCGTCTGATACTGTCACGAACCATTTGTGACTGGCTGATATTTCTGCTCTCTAACCCAGGTGTGCTGTTCCATCGCTGGATGCTCTGCCTTGAGCTGCTCAACTTTATTCCTGCGGTGGGAAGGGCCACACTCGATGTCGGGCGACACACGCATCTTCCGTCGAGAAAAGACTACTGTAAGGTTTACATCGTTCTTCATTTACTATACTTATCTGCCTGCCCCGCTCTACATACAATACAGTACAGTAACGCCAGAGGTTTATGCGCGTAGACGTCAACGTTCCTCCTCCCGCTCTTATACCGCTTGCCGCTCTCCGTTAATCAACTCCTTATGCCAAACATGCCGAGCCTCTTGGCTGCCGCCATCTACTGCCGCCACTGGACGTAGATGCTGAGGTTCTGGCTGGTGATGGTGACGGTAGTGGAAGGCCTGCCCCCAGCTGGCCTGGTGCTCGTCTGGCGTTGAGCATATCCTGCAGCTCCATATCCCCGCCGTCCCGGCTTGTAAAGAGGAAAACAAGGCAAGTCCCAAGTGGTATCTTACAGCAAAGGACTGCAGGCTAAGAATACTTGAGGAGAGTACCTGCTTGGTGAAGCTATACCAAAATCGCGTGTGCTGTTGGTCGTTACCCCTTCGGCAGCTACCCGTCACCTGGACCAACTCCGGCCCGGGCATTGGTCCGGTTGGACCATGCCGCCGACGTTGCGCCTCACCCAACCTGCCTATGCCCAACCGATGGCCTCGCCTCCCCATCCTACTGCCTGTTTCTCTCTTCACCTCTACGCTCTTGCGTTTGTGAATACCACTCTGCTGCTGACCTCGTCTGGTCGTATGTCGCCCATGCGGCCCGTTGAACCCGCCAGCAGTCATTATTCGCATCTTTGCAAAGGCATGCCTAGGCCTCAGGAAACCCGCCCCATCGGCGACGGTGAGTGGGTCCTTCCCCTCACTCATCTGTACCCTGCAGCGCACCTGGGCATGTGCTGCTTAAGCGCGGTATCCTTGCTGAACGACTGTTTGTTAGGCTGGCAGCAGCGGTATCCCGACGACCGCCCTGCCTTGGACGAAGTGTTTTACGGCTTCACCTGCCGAGAGGTTATTGAGTTTTTTAAGCTTGAGCCCTACCAGCAGTCTATCATGACCATGGAGAACCTCGGAGCCGATATGTACCGCGCACTTGCACAGTCTGTTCTATCTATGACGGAGGCTGATCGGTCGCGGGAGAGGGCCCGCCAGATCGGCCGTGTCGCCCGCCGTGCGTCCCGAGCCGACCTTCGTCTCGTGGAGGCCTGTTGGCTTATGTCGTTACAGTTTCCAACATGACCGAGGCCCAGCGCGCCGACTTTGTCACTCAGCTGTTTGACGTCTGTTCTGTGCCCGGTGGCGACAAGCCTCCCCCTTCCCACCATGTCAGTGAGGCCCGCCACCCTGGTATGTTGTATTTGTCCCCAGCATGAATGATCTGGCGCTGACCACCTGGACGCAGGCGACGTCGTGCTTGCCGCCCGTCGTTTGCACTCCCACAGCCATCCAGCCCCTTGGCACCACAAAGATGTAGTGGGCGTACCAGGGGAGGGAGAGGAGCAGCCCGTCCCATGTGGCTAATAGTGGCTCGCGTGCACGAGTACGGTGTCTTGCTCACCGCTGGGCGTTTCAGCGTGGAAATGTGGTCTCGTGGGCATTCACTCGGCGTGGCCTCGTCCCTCTGGCGGTACAGTGGCAATTGAATGCCTCCAGCTTCTTCTCCCGAGGTTGGTATGGACTACCTGTACTCTCTGCAGTGTACCCTTGGTCTACTTATCATGCTACGCCGCTGTGTCTATGGCCACAAAAAAATGTTCCCATAGCTGTCTCATCTGTATCTTGTGGGGGTGCCATACTGCTCTCCGCGCCTACTTGGACTTGGTTACCACCTTCAGGGCCACCGTCCCTGCCGCCTCTCGGTCACGTCAACCCTCGCTACACCAAGTGAGAGGAGGGTGAGCCGCATTTGCTACCACAAGCTATACAGTAGCGGCAAGGCTGACTTTCCTTCTGCTCGTTGGTTTTCTTTGCCTTTTTCAAAGCCTTTTCTTGTCTCTCTCGTTCCTTCCGCAACGTGCCCTGTCTTTTTGGGTGGTCTGCGTCTGCATTCTGCTCCTACTTCCCATCTTGTCCGCAACCACCATCCTACCTTTTTTTACTTTCCACCTCGTTTTGGTACCACCAGCCCACTTGAGACTTTTTTACTTTGCCTCAACTGCGTTTTGGATCACTTGGGATTGGGTTGCCCTTTCTCAAGTGTCTCTCATCCCACGCTCGCCTAGAGCAACTCTATTTCCATCAGCCTCCCTCCCTCTACCACTCGAGATCTTTCTCCTTTTCCACTCAACCTCAATGACTTGGGTCGACCACTACGCCGTCCTCGGCCTGCCCGGCATCACCTCTGCGGAGGCTTGCTGGGCCGCCTACCGCGCAAAGTGTGTCAGTCTTGGTTCTGCTCCTCGTGGCAGCGAAAACAGTGCCCAGCAGGCCATCCACGACGCCTGGGCCGTCCTCGGAGACCACGCCCGCAAAGGCACCTACGACCGCATTTACGAGCAGTGCAAGTTTGCCGCAGCCGCCTCTGGTTCTTCTCGCGCTGTCTCCGCCCCCGTCGACACTCGCGCTGCCCCCGGTGGCATTTTCGACTCGACGGGCCGTCCTGCCAGTGCTGCTGCATCTACGGGTGGCGCTCGAAGTCTCGCCCCTCCTCCCGCTAGTACTTCTAGTGTCTCAGGCGCCTTTGGTAAGTACCTACTTTGATCTTCCTTGACCTGTCTCCAAGCAACGCCGTGTCTGACGAGCCATCTAGCTACCGAGCAGGCCTCTCCCGCTTCCGCCAGTGCTTCTGCAGTCTGCAGTCCAGCCGCCTCGCGTGAGTGTATACCCACCCCTGCCTGTCTAGACACCAAGGTGATACTAACCAGCTGTCTAGCTGCCGACGGCACTACCGTTGATGCTGGCCACGTGCCCCCCCATGACGGCGACCATGGTGGAAGCCCCGTGGCGCCGGCGCCCAGCCCCGGCGTTCTCAAGGCCCGCATGTTGGACGCCTGTATCGCCATCATGGTCGAGCACGCTACCGAGCACGACAGGAAGTCTATGAAGGCGTCTCTGCGCCGCGAGGGTGGTGACAATGGCATCAATCGTCTCTTCAACAAAATGCAGCAGATTCTGGACCAGGGTCGCAAGGGCAAGCAGGCCAAGGTGGGCCAGGCCCAGGGCAAGATCCTGGACAAGGGCAACAAGGTGGGCAAGGCCAGCGTTCAGGGCCGCAAGGTGGGCAATGACAAGAAGAACGCCAGCAGTGACGCTGGTAAGGCCACGGGCAAGGATGGCGCCGCGGTTTGAGACTCTCTGGGAGCAGACGCCGATGCAGGGCTTGAATTTGTGGTGGACTTAGTCTCTCGTCGGTCTGGGCATGACTGTGGGTGGGTTTAGTGATGGTGGTCCTTATGATCAAGTTGACATCCACGCAAAAGAATACAACTCAGGTGTTGATAACCACAACAACCAGAGATTTATATCACTAGAAAAGCAGTGTTATTACCCACCTTTGCCCCAGAAGTGCCTACCGTTAAGGGTTGTGCAATGGACGGTTTTGCTGTCTTTAACACGCGACTTTTTGTTTTGCTATTTAGACGACGCCGGCTTGGGCTTGTCTCTACTATGGCGCCTTGTTGTATGACAGACAACAAGATCAGCAGTGTCTTCTACTTTATCACTGGTGTGTCTGCCCTCCTGTACCCGAGATCTCTCCTTGAACCATATCTGTGTGTTGCGCCACTGGCCGTTCTCGGCGGAAAAACGAGGTAATGGCCTTCTGGCCTTCTGGCCTTCGCCTTGTCGGCTTTCCCTCCTTTTTCTTGTGCTGTTCTTCGTCCGCTATCTTTGCTTTGGCTTTCTTTCGCTTCTGGGCCGCCCTCTCAGCTCGTTTTGCCTTCTCGCGTACCGCCCGCTCTCGTGCCTCCGCTTCGTCCTTGGCCCGCAGATCGTCGCGGATCTCCTGCCGCAGGTGTTCCTCTTCGGCCCGGCGCTCCTCTCTCGACATCTTGGGCCCGCGCGTGGCCTCGAGATATTCCTTCTTCGCCAGCTTGGTGGTCGTCCAGGTCGAGGCTGTGCGTCGTATGTCCCTTCTGCGCGACGCCGTCCGCCGGCGCCGCGCCTCGCCCATGTAGAGGGGCTCGCCCTCGCCGTCCAGGATGGTGGCGAGGTGGGTGGTCATTGTGCCGTCTGTTCTTGGCAACTTTGGGAGGATTTGTCAAGGCATAGGTGTACAACGTTCTACGGCGAGCCAGATAGGTTGGATGGCTGTCTACATGTTTTATTTGTTGTTGTACAGCAGGTTTGCTACGTAGTATCAAGCGCTCGTTGCCACGTAGAGCAGGGCAACAGGGTAGTAGTCTAACCCCTGCGCCTTGGGCCACATGGCAGGCAGATGTCAACCCACTCAGATTTTGTTCTGATAAAACCCAAATCCACCAACTCCAACGGACACCCAATGTCTGAAAACCAATCGAAGCTGGTTTAAAACAATTCTCTCTTCGTTTCAAGCTCCAGACATTCACTGGGCAGGCCCAACGTCCAACCCATCTTCTTTGTTTCTTTCCCCAAAGGAGGTCCTTGTGACTGTATGTTCTGGTGGCATAGTGCACACTTCACTGATCCGGTAGATTGACAAAAATTTGTACAAAGGCTTTTACAAATATACCTGTCGTAAGAATAGAATGTTCGTTCGTATATGTCTGGTCACTGTGTACCTGCTGGGTCCTTGTCGGCACCCCCGAGCCTTCTCTCGCCCCAGACAACGAGGGTAGCGGCCTACAGATCACCTGGGCACACTCTGTCCCGGTGTTCTGCCTGCTTCCTGTTATTGTTGGTGTGTGCATAATATTATATATAGCCTATTAGTTATATTGCCTGGGAGACTGGGATTGGATTTCCTATGTATCAAAGCGAGGCGTATATAGGGCGTTTACATTGATGCAAGTAGGTAACTTGATAACATATATGCCAAGCGTACAGTCTTCGGCCCGCGTTGGAACGAGAGGACCCATATGTGTGTGTGCGTGTCTTTCTACTCAGGTATATTTCTGCGTTATCACCAATCAAAATACCAAAATTTTGCTTCTTAGCCTACCTGCAGACATTGCTTGACATATTCTGCCTTTAGCAAGCATTCTGACTCAAAGCAGCCTGCTCTATAGCTGCCAATATACTGAGCATGCCTTCGAAACCTCTGCTTGTGCTAGCCGTAAGGAAAAAGCGAGCATGTCCATCCCGGAAATGTCGACCCAAATATTCTCCGCCGAGCATACACTCATCCAGCACAAGGTCATAGACCAAAAGCTCGTTTTGTACTACACGAACAAGGGAATGCCAGGACCCGCCTCCCCAGATAATGTTGATGCAGGATAGGAAGACTTCCTCGAGAGAGGACTTGTGGCGGGTAAGTAACGCAACCAAGCTGCCTTCTGTACAGTCGGCGCCGTCTAGGTGTAGCTTTCGGAGGCGTGGTATATACAGCACCGTGCATAAGGATGAGAACCGCTCGTACTCGTCTCGGAAGTAGAACGTCACGTCGAGGAGCGAGAGCCCTGGGAACAGCTTGAGGAAATCGACCAAGCAAGACTCCCAGGTGCTCTCGCCGAGGCCCCTGCTCCTGCCTTCCCACCGCGCCGGGTTGACGGCCAGGCTCACCTCAGAGACGTGGAGGAGCCGGACCCTCGCCTCTGCCGCCAGGATCCTCGGCAGCACCAGCATGTCTGGTGTGACGCAGCCGCCATCGTTGTTCAGAAAGCCAAACTCGATGGACAGCTGCCGGATGGGCAGGCTGGCTGCCACGAGCGCGGCAAACACACCCTGTATAATGTGTCGTATAAATTCCACACTTTCTTCTACCAAATGCTCCTCGTTGAGGTTCCGGCACGGCGTGATGCCGATCTCTCCGGTCAGAGTCGATGCCATCCCCGGGCGGGCTGTATCGTCCAGAGCCACCGTCCGGCAGTTGTACAGATTCGTCATGGCGGACGTCAGGTAGGCCGTGTCGAGCCCAGAGTTAATGAGGGCTTGTTGGTCGTCCCACCGCTCACGGTATACCCTTGCATCTATCAGGTAATCTTCGCTTGTGTCGTCTCTTTGGTCGTCGTTGCCATTACCATCCTGCACGGGCAGGCCTACTTGTGCCTCAATACACAATGCCTCTTTAATGCTCAACAAGTGATCGGGGCAGATCTTTAAGGTTTGTACAGCAGGGCCAAGAAGAGGATGTCGAGAGATGCTGACTAGTGTTGATAGGCTTCTGCGCTCCCATATCACCGACCGGATTTTGAAAAATCGCCGCAGGAAGCACGCAAGGGTCTTTTTCCAGACGTCCTTGCAGATCTGCCGGAACTCCAGGAGATGCTCCTCTGATAGCTGGTCGCAGACTTGGTCTACCAGATCTACCGGGAGGCGTAGGAGAAAGCACATGACAACCAGGACCGTCTTGTGACCCTGTGACAGAGAAGTGCTTGAGCAGTCTAGCCGTAGTCACCAGTTCCGGCGCGCAGGTCCTGGGTTTAGGTTGCGGCATATACCGATGGGCAGAAGGAAAAAGCAACTATTGACGGCGCCTCCTAACTCGCCGCCACAAGCGGGGGTTTTGATCATCAGCAGAAACACGTCATATTCCACACTTCCATTCCCAGCGGCATTAATGGTGTCATCTTGGCTGAAATTATATTTACAGCGCGAAGGATGTCAGAGGTCTCGCCCGACCTGCTTTCGCTGCCATTGCCGTAGCAGCAGCTGTAGTGCATCCTTGATGCCTCTTGCTTCTTGTCCGCCCACTTCGTCCTCTTACATTGGATACAGGAGGAGTTACTAGATTACACGTGTGACTTCGGGCCTCAACATATAAATACCCGCTTAGAGCAAGGCTTCCAGCCTGCTGCGGTAGTTGTTGCCATGGGCGGGCCTGTTGTGGAATCTATGGCTGTTGATCCTACTGTCGAGGCTGTGCGGGAGAGCCTCGACCTCCCGCTTCTCACCGCCGGTCCCCTCCAAAGTGTCGTATGTTCCAAAGAATATTGCAACCTCCAGCCTAGAGGTCTAGACATAGGTCAGAGTGAGGATCAATGCCGGTCACTGTATATTAACCGTGCTGTCGCTATGTTTGTGCCCGCCCCTCCAGATAGGCTTCCATGAGCAACCACATTGTTTATCGTTTCAGCAGCTTGTTTTAAAATACTCTTGCTGCTTATTTATACTTTATATGACAATCCCCTCCTTCCGCGCGGCAGGCCTCTCGAGCGCCTGGCGACTTGCCGCTACACCCCGGCGTCTCTTGCCCACAGCCAGACTTTCCAAGGTTCCTTCCCTTTTTTGTACCGTCACGGCCCCCCAACCTCTAACCCTTGGCTAACTTCCATCCATTCCCTTTCTTGGTTACACTGTCTTTGATTCCCTTGACAATATTAACACATCTGCTGATCGCCGTGGCCAACACTGTTGTACACGATAGATGCTTTCAAGAGGCGCGTCAAGTGCAACGCCCACATCCAGCCTCATCTCTCTACGGTTGTGCCTACAGCCCCTTTCGTAAGCGGCCAACGCACACTGCCCACTCTCCGCTTCGCTGTGGAGATGTTTACTCAATGAGCGCGGCGTCGAGTGCACCGTCAAGGCTGCCACCCATAGGATGTCAGCCCCCCCTCACCTGGCCGAGAGTGCTTTTTGATTGCAAAGCCGCAGGCTGGTTGGAGATGTTGTTGCCTGTCCCCGTGTGCGGCCATGCTAAATGTTTTTCTAGCCAGCACTTGCAGATTTTGCAACGCAAAGAGGGCACCACCGCAGAGGTTGCCATCCCCGCCGTCAAGAAGGGCATGGACAAGCGTGTTGCTGCCGCCAAGGCCATAGGCCCCGACCCCAAGGAGAAGTGCGCCGTGGAGACCAAGAAGGCCGACTCCCGTCGACGACGACGAGGCGATCACGGATGGTGTAAAGGACGAGCCCGTCGAGTCAGTACCCCCGCCCCCCCCTTCACGCCTCTTTACGCCGCGCTGACCCTCTGATCAGAGAGCACGAGGAGGATGGCGCCGTCGCAGCAGGAGCGTCCATTATGCCCGCCGTTAGACTGCTGATGTCGCCAACAACTTGGGTATGGCTGCCTATCGCTGGCTGGACCTGCCCGCGGGTCCGTGTTGGAGGAGGGAGAACACGTGGCAAGGCCACGGTGATCGTGCTTGGGCATGGGCGCTTGTCTTCTGCTCGGTCTTGGCCTGCGGGCTGGAAGGTCTAAAACATGGTCCCTCATCAGTGGCGCGTCAATGGGAACGCCCACACCGAGCCTTACCCCTCCGAGGTTGTGCCTACGAGCTTGCCGTGGGCGGCCAGCCCACACCCCCCTCTCCCAACCCCGCTTCGCTGTGGGGATGCCCAACGAGCGCGGCGTCGAGTGCACCGTCAAGGCTGCCACCGATAGGATGGCAGCGCCCGCTGTCGATCCTTTCCGAGGTGAAAGTCGCAGGCTAAATGTGGTCAGTCTCCTTTGGGCACGGCCATGCTAGCTATTTCTCCAGACAGCACGTGCAGTAGCTCAGGCGCAAGGTGAACGGCTCCGCCGAGGCTGCCCCCGTCCAGAAAGGCAAGAAGCGCGTTGCTGCTCCAGGGCTGCCAAGGCTACCAACCGCGATGGCGACGACGAGCTCAGCGCTGGTGGTGGTGTGAGGGACGAGCCCGTCGAGACCGGTTGCCACTGTCTTGCGACCACCTCACCGTTCTTGACACGGCGCTGATCACCTGTCGAGGCAGCAAGAGGATGATGGTATCGTCTCAGCCAGGAGCGTTCATTATGCATAATCTGCGACTGCTGATGTCGCCAACAACTCCGGACCTGCCTGTGGGTTTGCTGGACGTGGAAGACCGCGTGGTCTGGGCTGCAGATCCTGGAAGTCGTCATCATCTAGGACGTGTGAGTACCTAGGTCGCGGAAGGGCGAGACTGATCAGACATACCTGCGCCATCGCCAGGGACAGCGACACGGTCGCGAGACCGGACGTGAGACGGGGTCTCAGGAACCAAAGCAGTACCGCAGGCGGCACCTGGAGAAGTGGGACGCTGTGCACGTGTCAGACTGCTGTCGCTTGGGGTCAGACAACAGGGAAGAACCCACAGGACGCTCGGGGGAGACACCCTGGCCCTCGACAATGTCGTCGTCGTTGCCGTTGCCGTCGCCATCACCGTCACTACCGCACTGTTTGTTGGTGGTTGGGACGGACTCGACAGAGGGACGGACGGCAGGCTCAGGGGAATCGGGGATAGGAATGGCGCTGGCGACACGGGCGGCACGGTCATTAGCGGGATCACGCCCGCGGCCATGGTCAACGACCCCGGCAAGGCCAGGATCTGGAATACTGCGACGGACGGACGACGAGAAACGGACTTTTAATGGGCGCAGAGACGAATCTCAAACGCAGAAGTGGGTACAGGGACAAGAGCAGGCTCGCGACGGCAGTCCAAAGGGTGGATCGAGTTCGTTGTGGTAGGAGGAAAGAAAGTCAGGTCTGGAGGCAGGGCGAAAGTGCGTCAACCTACTGTATAGCTGAACCCCAGGAAGCACAGACCACGCGGCTTGCCAGTCACCGCCTTCCTACACCAGGCGTTGGCCGTGGTGATCCAGGGCAACGGAGGGGTAGTCGGCGTTTTTGCCGCCTGTCAGGGCCATGTTGGAAAAAGTGGGTGGAACAGAACAATGGGCCCTGAATAACCAGGCATTGTGGCTATATAGGGACGATAGGAAGGCAAGGCTGGAGGAGTGAACCCAAGCAAGAGGCCCCAGGCGAGATGAAGGTGACATCCCGAGGCATCACGTGACCTTTTTAGCCGCCGGACCATCCTGTCCGGGGCGGTCTAGCACGCTCCTGCCTCGCAACCTGGGAAGTCTGATGCAAGTTCTACCCGGGGCCCACAAAGATTGCGCCGAGAAGCATATTTCCACGGGCAACCAAGGGCGGTCGCAATAGAGAGGAGAAATACCACTACCATCGGGGCGTGGCCGGCCCAGACTAGCTGCCGTGGTACGGGGCCGGCTTGAGAGCCCTTGGAAAGGACCTTTACACCAAGGCTGTGTAAGTGGCAGCCTTGCAGGTTGCAGGGGTCGCACATACCTATACTTCCGATTCATCAACAACCTCGTCCTTCCACCTCCCTAGGTAAAAAGCTTCTGCTGCCTGCAACCGGCCCCTGATTCCCCCTTTCTCCCTCCCATGGTCGGGGTTCCAGGAAACGAACCCCACAAGGGTCAACTTTCAGCAGATTTTTCCCTCTCACTACCTAGGTACAAAGTGGCCCTAACTATCTCATGGGTTTTCAAGTCCATGACCACATTACATTGGCAGACAGTCTGGACTGGTCACTGCCACCTCGTTTCACGCGTGCGCCTCTACAGCCTTTCAACCCCAAGTGCAACCCTCCCACCTGGGCACCTCGACTTCAACCTTCCAACGCCCACCAGGCCACACGTTTCTTTCTGACCACCACACACGTGCATTGGCCTCTCAAGCTGTGGTGCGCTTCTCTGTGCGGACTACCCAGGTACTTTTGTCAACGGCCATTCTTCCCCAACTTCAGTCCCATGTTTGCAGCTACCAACCACCACCATCGCCAGCAACGGCCAGGTCTCTTGTAAGCAGCCCCGAGGCAGTCTACAGATAAACACACAACCAACACGTGCGGCGACGCGAATTTGGGAAAGCTGACGTTTACACCATACAGCAATCCCCAGATCCCGAGTTCTTTGCCTGTCCACTCCTCCCGCGCCCACCTTTCCTTCCAGCATGTCGGACGGGGACAGCGATCCGCGCCATCCTCACGGCGCGCAGGCCGCCGGGGATGACGTCGCCCGTCCCTGGCCCGGCGACGCGCGTGATTGTCCTCCTGGCCAACCTGGTAAGCACGCTGCTGTAATACTAAGCTTCACCCCACTGACCGTCTAAGGCAACCGCGCGCCTGGTAAGAACAACGAGGACCGACTTGCTCACGACTGGACCATCTGCCCCTGCACCCAGTGCCAGCGCCGTCGGGATGGCGAAGATCCCTTGGGCGAGGACAACATGGGCGACGTTGCCCAGCGCGCTCGCCAGGCCAGAAACTGGGAGCGCGCGCGCTTCCCGCTCGGTCGGCCTGACGACCCGAGGTATCGCCCTTCAGCTGGTCAATCTGGTCAGTACTGCTCTCCATTTATGGCTCCCCCTTTGTCCGCAGGCGAGGACAACCATGGAACAGCTAGCTGATCCAAGTGAATATACCCTAGTCTCTGGTACGGCCAGCAACTCGGTCAACCTGCAGCCCGCTGTGCAGGGAAATGCGAGGGACGTGTCCAACGACGATGGGCAGGATGACGACCAGGAGGAGGTCGAGGGTGCCAAGGCCCGGACCCAGAAGCTTCAGGAGCTTCAGGCTATCCGTAACAGCCTCCGCCCCGTCTTCGGTCGCGCAGTTGCGGGTGTGTTCGACGATATCGAGTTTCGCGGCCGTGACATTCTGCCCGAGGATCTGCGGGAGGAATTCGCGCGCATGATAGAGGAGTCCAGCCGCTTCGGCCACCTGTGGCATACGTTGGAAGACTTCCTGGCAGAGCGTGGTATTCGGTGGCTGTAGATGTGAATCTGGTGGTCCGCATCTCAGGGAGTGTTATCGGACGGCTCTATGGAGTGGTTTCTGCCATGACAGATGGATTCTTTGATGCCAGGTACTCTAGGTAGTTAACTGGGAGCAATACCAGAATGTGGATCCTCGCGGCGACAAAGCTCCTCGGTCCAAATCAAAGTGGGAGCCGTTGTCGTTTCCGCCTCAAGTCGTCCATCATAGTTAGTGGGGTCGGACGGGCCATTAGGATGAGCAATTTTAAGCTCCCATAGTACTTAGCCTTGACAGTGCCCCAGTGCTTCGCGCTGCAGCGGACCGCGCACCCAGCTGTAAAGCTGGTAGCATACGTCCGTCTGTGTATCCGGTCCGCGGCGGCCCGGAGGGCCAAGCCCACGGGGACCCGATTTCCGTATTGGGACTAGCGGGCATTCATGTCAGTGAATGCCGCCTACAAAGACCGCGTTACACGCCAGATAGATTCATTTCTTTCCTTCCAATCAACTACCCTTCTGACTGCTTTACTGACCCCATCTATCGTGAGGTCTAAAGTGGAACGGAGGGCTGACTATCGTGGACACACACGTCTCTGGGGGCTCTCAGGGACTCCAAGGAGCTAAACGTGCTATAAACAGGGGTGTCACGTGCTGCCAGGGATGGGTGGATAGGAAGCGGCCTGCCCCTTAGAATCCCTGCACCCTTCCGAACGGGTGGGGCATTCGCGGGGTTAGCCTTAGAAGCCTCAGTGAGCGGCACACAGTCGCCCAACATAGGTGACGACGAGGCTGGAGGGATTGCACTCGTCAGCCCCTTGCATCTCTCGTTATCATCTTTTCAATTCGGCCTTGATCTAGTTGGGGCCTACTTTACTTTGGTGGTTGAGGCTATGGGCCCGGCGGCGCGTTCGTCATTGTGCCCGGAAGAGTCTGGGTGCTCCTCGAGGTAGGACTGGGACCTCGCCTGATCAAACAACTGCTCCCCTTCGAGCCCTATGTAGGTCGCCAGCATAGTTCTCCGGGAGCACTTGACTCCGCCGCAGGGAGCACGCCGACGTTGTCAAAGGCTGGGCAGTGCGTGCCTATAATCTGCCCAGGGATGCATACAGGATGTATGACGCGAGCTCTTTGGGAGGCCAACGTTGTGAGAAATAGCCATAGAGGCGGCTTGTGATGTGATTATGGGCCTAGGCAGTGACGCAGCTGGAAGGATGAGGCCAAGGTGTCAACGCACAAAGGCCTGGAATCGATTCAAAAAAGGATGGCAACAGACTGTAGCGGCTTTGCACCATTTGTTCTCCTTGCCAGATGGAGGTTTTCCCCAACAGTCATTTTTCGTTTGCCAGAGAGCGAGGGAAAGAACGCCAGACGGCCCGGGCCACCTCCCCTTAAAAGATACCCTCCGTGACCTCTGTTCTCTCACATCCGAAACCACCGTCGAGTCCGTCTCTCTACAACCCCAACGCCCATCTCATCCTTAATGCACAACAGCAGCTGATGAGGAACCCTCATTACCCGTACTTGACCTCAAGTTGATCATCTGCCGGCCGTCACGACTTCTACCTGCCCAAGGGCCGCCACAAGCTTGCTTACAGGCGTTTGTCTCTCCTGGGAGATTTAAGCATCTATCTACTGAAGGTACTGTTGATCATCTGCACAAAAGTCTATCCCTGGCGGTGTCTCTACACAGATACCTTTGCATTCTTGCCGCCTCCCCTGTACATCAATTGCGCTTTCAAGTTTCCACAGCCCACTCATCGTGCGCAGGCAGCCTTGCGTCTGGGGGGGGGGGGTTGGGTGTTTTCAGACTTGGCACTTGCAGCCTTTTCCATACTTCCTTTACAGCAACCCCGCTCCTTCCTCTGACACACCTCACACCTTACTTGCGTCTCGCGTTGACCACAACCTCAGCCAACCTCGCCTACAATCTCTTGGCTCTACGAGTTTGTAACCTGTTCCTCAACTTCCATCGCCCCTACCTTTGCCTCTTTGCCCGTTTCTAACGCGTACAATCACAGACTACAATGCTTCTTGGTTGTTGCTTAGCCTGTGCATAAGCAGAGTCGACTTGTCCGCCGTGGTACCTCAGCTGAAGAAGCAAATTGCCGCCATGGTTGGGCCAGCTCTGCCATCACCCGCAAGCCTGCGAAAGGGTCACAATGATACTCTGGCCGAGGCTGTCGGATTTCTACCAGCTGCACGCCACAACACAGGTCAACCATATAACAACCACCAGCATAGTATGGCGAACTCCAGCCAGACTGTCCATACAACACAGAATGGCAACAACCGGGTTGCACATGATCTTACTTCACCAAAGCAGGTCAAACAAGAAGCTTCATCGTTACACGATAGAATGCCTGGCCCAGCGGTCTCTCTAGTGGCTCATAACACCAGAGACAAGGCAGATGTTGACCTAGATCTGGATAGTATAGACAGAGACCTCACAACCCACCAACAATATGCGGATTATCCTCTTCTCACTAAGAAGAAGACGGATGCAGTCATAGTGGATAGAAAGGATAAGCCAGGCACCTCCTCCGCAGCTCGGCAGAACGGCAATGATACCATCGTAACCGACAGCCACCAGGACCTCGATGATGTCGACCACGACGACGAGGACGACAACGAGGACGTTGATGAGATTGCTGAGCAGCTTGAGATGCTCGGCCGAGAGGAACAGTCCCTCCTGGACAGACAGGGAGACAGATACTGGGATGACACGGAAGATGCTCCCCGGCTAAAGCGGGTGCAGCAGCGCATCGCCAGCTTGAAAGCGTTGGTGGAGGCACAGGCGCACGAGGAACTCGACGATGCAAAAGAAGCCGCGAGAAGCATTCTGCCGTTATCAATCGATAGATTCTCGGCGACGCCAGATGCGCAGAAACCTCGGTCGGTGAAGGGCAGGAAACGAAAACCCCGAGACGCCGCGCATGTCCAGCCCCGCAAGAAGCCGAAACTGACTGCGACCAAGGGCGCTAAAACTGCCAGGGACTTCATCGCCCTGACCAACTTTCGTCAGTCCAAAGGCACTGGGAAGGGAAAGTTCAACAAGGAGGCGCTCAAGAAAATGCCGGCCCTGGGCAAAGCACCACCCCGCCTCAGGCCCGCCCTGAACAAAATACAGCAGGCAGCGTCCCAAGGACACGGTGTGGATAAAGACGCCGTGAAAGCTCACTTACGTGCTCTAGGTCATTTCGCCAAGGTATTTCGAGCCGAGCCTTGGAAGTCAGATGTGCCGGACGACCAGAGGAACGTTGAGCACTACAAGTGGACCATCGAGGGGCTGGCGCACCCTCTTCACCACCACCAACTGATCGCGGCCGGAAACATGCTATGCATCGAAAAGGAAACCTCGGAGAAGGAGACAGCAAAACCTGCAAAGGGCACAGTGGAGTCGGCGGAAGACCGAGGACAGTTGAAAAAGAAGCCAGAACCGTGCCTCCAGTCAGGTCTCCTCTTCGACCATATAGGATATGGAAAGACGATCGAGACTCTGGCCCTCATTTCGGGCAATCCATCCGAGACTACAAGCAACACAACCGGCGGCCGTACCACCTTGGTGGTGACGCCCAAATCGGCGTCTGTGCAGTGGGTTAGAGAGGTCGAGGAGCACTGCCCAGGACTTGTTGTCATGCAGTGGAACCCCGCCTTGGAGGCCATCAAGAGGGGGGCCTTTTCAATGGACATCTTGATCATATCATACTCTCAGCTTCTGGTGGCATACAATAGAGAGTCCAAGTCCACTCTCTTTGGGGCCAAGTTTCACCGCGTCGTCCTAGACGAGGTTCACGAGATCAAGGCGCCCAAGACGGACACAGCTAGGTTTCGGTCGGTTGAGGCCCTACAAGCCAAGCACTACTGGGGCCTCAGCGGAACACCAACCCCGAACGGAATCGAAGAGCTCTTTCCCTACCTCAAGTTCATAAGGCATCATTCCATCACCACACTCCAGGACTTCAAGAAGGCGTTCGTTGGAGGAAAGGGTCGCCACGCTTTGTCCAAAGAGGTCCGAAACGAGAACCTGAACAGACTGCTCGGGCCATATATGATCATGCGGACGCCGGATCACCACTTCCTTGGTACCGCTCTTGTCAACCTTCCAAAGCTGCACGCTGATTATACGAAAGTGGTGCTGTCCCAGGAAGAGCATATCATCTACAACTATGTTGACAAACACATGCGAGCTTATATCATGGCGAAAGCCAGGAAGCAGGGTTCCCGCAAGCTTACTTGGCATCAGCTCCACGAATCGGCCCTGAGACTGCGCCAATGTGCTGCGAGTCCTCTCCTGCTGGAGAGACTTGTGAAGGATGACATCTGGACGCCGTCGCAGATCAAAGCCATGAAGAAGGAAGCATGCGATGCGGGCTGTCAGGACACCCCCTTTATCGATCTATTCAACCACTGGAGCAAGGAGCCGAAGGACAAACGGTCCACCAAGACATACTAC
>JALRMF010000395.1:0-43622 GCA_026120015.1 Dendrostoma leiphaemia | reverse complement strand
ACAAACACCTTTTTTAAAATAATATTATTATTAATAATTATAATGCTATATATCTAGTTAACTTTATTAACCTACTTAAAACCAACTCTTTTAAGCGCTTCTACAATAACGACACAATTAATGCTAGCACATCAATATTTTCCATTATTAGCTATAAAATAAAGCGTTTTAAAAAAGCTCTAAACGGCAAAGATAAAAAGTAAACGCTAAACTTAATCCTATTAAACGTAGCAATAATCAAAGGTTTCCATCTAAATATCGTTTCTAAAGCTTGCTTAACTAATACAAAGATATAATATTATAATTTTAATTATACTATACGCTATAAAACAATAAAAAAAAACATAATTCTTACCAAGTTAGTTAAAAAGTTTAATTTAGTTTTCCTTAAATACAAGCCTATTTTATCCTATTTAAAGCTCTAATTTTCTTTTAATAAAATCATTACACTGCCTACTATAAGCAACTCTAATAACATTAACTAATAAAACATATACACAAAAAACGATTCAAAGCACCTTTAACACCTTCAATTAAAGCACTTAAAACTAAAGGCACTATAGCTCTTAGTCCTAATAATTTAAAACATTAAAATTAATAAAATAAAACACATAGAATACAAGTCTTATATAAGTGCTACAATTACCCAGAATATATACTAAAGACCTTCTAAACAAACAAGCCTAAAACCCTTTTAAAAAATATCATAAAACCTTTTTATCTACAATAAAGCATACAACAAAGCAAAGTATGCGCTCATCTACAAAAACAAATTCAACAGCAAACTAACTATAATAAACCTTACAAAAAAGAGTTAAAAACTAATTTTCTTAGCGCTACAAAATTACAAAGCATATATAAACCGCCATTTTAAACTATAAATCTATAAAATTTACCAAAATACTAAAGTTGCTGTTATTAAAATAAAGCATATAATAATATATATAAAATAATATACAAAAAGCAGAATTAACGTTAAAATTACACTACCACACACTAAAAAGCCTAATAAAAGCGCTAAATAAGCAAAAAAAAGTATTATTAAAAAAGCTTTAGCTTTGCAACTAAAATTAAAATTACCAGCAAAACTATAGCTAGAATTTATACGCGCTAAAATCTAACTATTCAATAAATGCCCATCAATACGCAAAAACAGCTATTCACCAAATCAAGTCCTACTAAAATAATTTAGCCAACATTTCCAATAATATAAACCAGCGCAAATATACAAGCTATATAAAAATCTACGCCCAGATTAAAGCAACGTATACACCTATGGCTACCATGCCTACGTCCTTAAAAAAAAGCATAAAACAAACAGTGCAAAACATAATATAAAAACCTAATCCAAAGCCTATATAGGCTATTTAATTAACTACATCTCTATAAAAATTTACCACATATAAATTCCCAAGCTTAAAAAAGTAATAACAACGCACAACGTCTTCTTTAACAAAACCTAATTTTATACCCCAAAAAAAAAAAAAGCTTAAAACAGCCTTTCTAAGGCTAACCTAAAAGTTATTCTGCTTAAAATTATTAAAACAAAAAAAATCTTCAATTGCATTATAATAACAACAAGCCCGCCGCTACATATCAAAAGCAGTTAAAATAACTAAAACACAGCTCTAAAAAAAAATCTAAATAATTTACTAAGTTAAAACTTAAGAATAAATAATTAAAATAACACATTTAAACCGCCCTTACTAAGCAATCCAAAACAATAGCATATAAGACAAAAACTTTCAACCCTATTAAATACTTTAAAATATAATACTTAAAACACCAGCTTTTTAAAGCATAACATTCAAAACACCAACTTACTTAAAAAAAAGCTTAAAAAAGCTGTTAAAAACGTCTACGCCACGCAAAACATATGCTACTCTACTACTCAAAGCTAAAGCACTTTAAACAAGCCAACCTAACCGCCACAAAGATTAAAGAAAATTAAACAAGCTCTAAAGGCAAAATATATATATATAACCGCTTTTATAAAGGGGGTTAACAAAACACACTAATTAAATTTCCTAACTACTTTTCTGCTTAATTAGCTTAAAAAGCCAGTTTTAAGCGCTAATTATCGCTATTAAACTATATATTATATATTTAATACAACAGTAAACAAAACATTTGCTAAATGCAAAAAAGCCTTATACTTTGCAAAAAAAAAGTCTAAAGCTCCTAAAAGAGACTTTTAAAAACAATACAACCCAATATATTATATAAACTTTCCGCCAAAATCAAAAAGCTAAAACAACGCTTAAAAGTCCTAATATAAAGAACACTAGCTTAAAGCTATATATAAAAAAATATAAACACTTTTAAAACTAAATATTTAGCATACTCTCAAAAAAAAAAAATCAACAACAACATCTCTCCCTCTAAAATAAATATATAAATATAAGCTTAATAAAAACAGCAACGTTACCTTATATAAAACATAGATCTATATCAAAAAAAACCTTTAAAAACCTAATCTAAAAAACATATATGCAACTATACTTACTACTCGTTTCTTTTGCACACTTATAGCTATTACAGCTTATTTTAACCTTGAAATTAACTTAATAAATATTAAAACCGCATTCCTAAACGCTTATTATAAAACACAAACCTTTATTTTCATAAAACTTCCTGCTGGATTTAAGGAGCCTAGAATATATAAATAGCTAAAACGCGCTTTATATAAACTAAGGAATTCTCTCTTGCTATAATATAAAAATCTATTAGTAATACTAACTAAACTAAGCTTTATAGCCTCGCCTAAAAAACCTTGCCTATATATAAGCAAAAAACAAAGCATCTTTATCCTCTTTTATATAGATAATATACTCTTAATCTACCCTTAAAACAAAGCAAAAGAAGCACAAAACATCTAAAAAAAACTATTCAACAAATACAAAATTACCTCTTTAAAAAACGCCAAATAGTTCCTTAGAATACATATTTAAAAAAATTATTCAAGCTATACAATTAGCCTAATATACAACTCTTATATTAATAAAATTGCATCTAAGTTTAGCCTTTTAAACAACCTAAAAGTTCTCTTATATACTCCTTTAGCCCTTTAAAAGCTCTTAAAATATAAAGGCTAAGCTATAAAAAAAGAAATACACACATATTAATAAAAAATTAGATTTATTTTATATACCGCCATTATAATGCGCTTAAATATAGCCTTTATATGCGCATATTTATTACATTTCCTTATAAACCTTAGTCTAAAACACTTTAAAGCAGCCAACAAAATAATATAATACTTATTTAAAACAAGGTTTCTAACTATCTAATATAGCGCTTAAAACAATAAGGCATAAGCTCTGCTTATTGCAGAAAACGCCTTATTTACAAACGACTCTAAAAATCAAAAGTCCTCCCAAAAGTATATTATACTTTTTTTTAGTAAACCTATTAACTAAAAAGCCTCTAAGCAAGCAATTATTTTAACCTTAATAACTAAAGCAAAAATACTTATCTTTAAATTAACAGCAAAAGAGACCATAGCACTAAAAAAACTATTTAAAGATATATAACTAAACCTTGCACAGCCTTGGAATATCTATTCAAACAACCTCCAAACTATAAAGCTTATTATTTTAAATAATCAAAGGCTTACAATAAAACTTAAGCATATTAATATATAAGGAATATAACTAAAGCAAAAGTATTAAAAAAAAAGCTTTAAAGTTACGTATCTTGCAATAGACTAAATGCCCATAGATAAGCTTATAAAACCTTTAGCATAAGCTTTGTTCAAGTATTTTAAAGTAATAATAAATTTATAAAATATAAAAAAAAAGTTAGAATTATAAATTATCTACTAAAACACTATTTACCCAATGCACTATAAAAGCTGAACGCAGCGCAATTGCAACCTTATAAACTTTTAAAATTAGCCAAATAAACTGCTTATTTTTTCTACTAATATTTATTAAAATACCTTAATGCCTAAGACCGCTAATCTAAGCATTTATAATTATAATATCCAAGCATAAAACATATTATTCAAAGCGCTTAAAGCTTAAAAAAAACCTTATCCAAAACTTTGCCAAGCTTAGCCAAAGTTTTAATACACTTCTTCTTTTATAAGTTTACATTAAACTAAGCTATAAAAATACTTTTTCAAATATACTTTAGCTTAAAAGCATCTTCCTAGAAGGCTATATCGCCGCGCTTAATTTTACGCTTAAAATTATTATAACAATTACTCTTAAATAACTTTATTAAAACCTTTTAAGCTATATAAGCCTTCTTTATATAAATTGCAAAAGCTTTAATATTAAAATAATTACGCTTAAAAACACATTTTCTACGCGCCTTTTTAATCGCATTAATAATCTTATCCTCTTATATCTAGCGCTACTGCTTTTTAATATAACTATAAGCGTTTAAAAAGGCTAATTACTTGCGCTAAATAAAATAGGCAATAAGCAAAAAGACCTTAGAAATAAAAGTATAAATATGCAAATTCTTATTACAATAATTACAATGCTTAATATAACACTTATTATTAGCTTTCTTAAACTTATTAAAGCAGATTCCATTGCTTTTTTTACTATAAGCACTTTAAATATAATTAATATAAAGCATAATATAAGCTATATTAAATGCTAAGCGCTTAGAAAAGTTAGCCAAAAGCTTATTAATATAATTGTAGATAGCAATTTTAAATTTTTTAACTATCTTAGAAAAGAAGAGCTTGCTAAAAGTAGTATTCTTAGCGCCCTTAGCAGCTTTATTGCTCTTAGAATTATTTATACAAAACTTATTAGTTTTTATTTATTATATTTCCTATATTAGAACAATTTACCTTTGTTACCTTTATTATTTCCACTATTACTAATACTAATCTTAAAAGGGTTTTTTATACTGCTATTATTAAGGAAAAAAGCGTTAGAATTATTATCCTAAGCGTTTCTACTATTAATAATAAGCTTAAAACTATCTCTAATATTATTAGGAATATTAATAAAAGTTTTAATAAAGTTATCCTAACTGTTTCTATTGCTAGAAACAAATAGCGAAAAGTTAACTTTAAGCACGTTAGCATTAGCAACTTTCTTATTACAAATAAAAAAAAACATTTATTAATAGTAGAGGAAATAAACAAAATATTAAAAGTATTTTATTTAGCGCTTAACTAAGTGCAAATCTTATTATACTTGCAAAAAAAATGCTTATAAACACTCTTAGTAAACTTTTTCTAACGAGCATATAAATAAGTAAAAAGCATTTAAATGTTGCTAAGAGGCTAAGAAAGGTTTATAAAACTATTCTTAAGCTTGTTAGCTATTATTAAAAAGCTTAAAAAAACTTAAGCAATGCATGGGTAAAATTAATAATAAAAAGTTAAATATAAAGTAGAGGAAAAAAAATTAAGTGGGGGATAGTTTCCCTACAGCTAACTTATAGCTAAGGGATATATAGAAACTATGCACTTATAACTTTAACCCTGCTAAAACCAGCACTATAAACAGCGCTCTAAAAGCTTATAAACAAAGTGCACCTTTTAACTTTATACACATATACTTTACAAAATAACATCAATTTATATTTTAAATAGTCTGTTTAAACCTTGCTTTTCTTTCCTAATAAGCCTTACAGTTTATTTCCACATAAAATGCTCATATATCGCTACCACAAATGCCAACATAGCTTGGCTTAATCTTAACGCAGCCAGACCTGCATAATGGCTCCGGAACGTCATCCAGACGGATGTCTTCGAGGCCGTAATATCTCAGAGCGCGCATCTTGGTGGGATTGGTTGGGCTCCAGATACTTTCGACACTAGTAATGATGCTCAGGTGCGAGCTGAATACAGCATAGGTATTGTAAGCTGATCAGGTTTGTTTGCAGTTCAAAATCGTCAGGCTGGGTCCAGTACACATTCAAGGTTGCCGCTCATCCTCAATGCGTGCGAGAAGCTTGGCAGGAAGCATTATTGCGACGAGAAGATGGGGACCTCATGCAGAGTGCGGGGCTCCGCATTGCTTTTTCCTTCGATCCCTATGATTTACCGATCATCGTGGCTTACTACTTTGGTCAAGAGTTCCGTCCCCCACTCGAGCGGAGGCACCTCGAGCGGAGGCCCATTGCCTCGGGATTATCACTGCCTCTTGCGATAGATGGCTTACGATCGACCTGACTCGATATTCCGAATACCTAGGTAGTCTTAAGGGTGGTTGAGAATTCTGAACCATGGAAACTCGTAGGTCCGGAGACTTACAAGTTCTCTCATCTTGACTGCGATCCACGCACCGAACTAGACTGCATACAGAGCCTCGCAACACCGCCGAATCACAATGGCTTCACCAGCAGGAAAGTTTGAGCCCACCATCTCGTTACCCGAAGGCCGCGAGTTCAAGGGAGGCGACCTCCTCGCCCAAAGCCTCAAACAGCTAGGTGTCGAAGTCGTGTTCGGCTTACATGGCGGACATCTCGATGCCTTTCTGATGGGCGCTCATGACATCGGCATGAAGCTCGTGGATACGCGTCACGAGACCGCAGCCGTACAAGCAGCGGAAGGCTATAACAAGGTCAAGAACGAAGTAGGGGTCTGCTTCGTCACGGCGAACAGTGGCTTCTGCAACGGCATCCCAGGACTTGCCACAGCATTCGCCGACCGCAGCTCCATCCTCTGCGTCACAAGCTCATCACCGCAGCGAGACTCGGAGGCGAATGTGCTCCAAGGATTTCACGACCAGGTTGTGTTGAGCGCGCCGATTACTCGGTTTGCCCATCGGGTCATCCACGCCGAAGAGATCCCACGGCTTGTGTCGTACGCCTGGCGTCGGGCCACGGCCAGCCCTCCAGGGCCTGTGCTGCTCGATTTCCCCATCGAGGTTCTCTTCTCGCCGGTGCAGACCTCTCGGATATCATGGGGGTCGTTGGGCGCGCCGCAAGCTTACCCGTCTGGCCCGCACCCCGAAGCCATTCGCAAGGCTGCGCAACTAATCAAAAGCTCCGAGAGGCCAATCATTGTCACCGGCAGTGGGGCGAGGACTTTATACGGAACCGACGAGTTCCTGAACTTCGTCAATGCACTCGATGCACCGGTCTTTGCGAGCAGCAAGCATTCTAGCCCGTTACCCTTCGAAGCCAGATTGCGATGTGGCGGTGTCTCGAAACTCGGTGTCTTCAGGCACATGGGCCTGGAGGAGCCCGACCTAGTCATCATACTCGGCGCGAGATCAGGAATGTTCTTCGGCAGTCGCAGTGAGCCGTCTTTACCTCGCACCAGCATCGCCAAGTATATACAGGTCGATGTCGACTCGGCTGAGCTTGGGCGAATGATTCCTCTGGATGTTGGAATCACATCAGACGTTGTCCCCGCAATCAGCCTACTTGCGGACGAGATCAAGAGTTCTGGACTCCCTGATCGAGAGTCAAATGATTGGGTGGATCGGATAGTACTCTTGAAGACGCAGCCATTGCCTTGGGAACAGGAGCCGGAGCAGTCTCAGGCCGACAAAATGCATCCGTATCATGCTTTGAAAGCAGTTTTCAATACCTTACCCTCTGGCGCTATCATCACAGTCGGTGAGTCAGCGTGATGAACCCACATGTTTTTGAATCTCGCGCTTATTTGACATTTGCAGATGGGGGTGAAGCAGGCCTATGGGCTGCATCGGTAGCAGATGCTGCCCGTCCGAAGGACATCATTTCCGCCACGGGCTACCTTGGATTCCTGGGTAATGGATGGTATGGACAGACTGAACCAAAGATCCATCGCAAAGTTCAAGACCCAACTGATGTCATCTAGGGGCTACGCCCTGGGAGCCAACAAGGCCGATCCCGAGCGCCTCGTAGTAAACGTCCAAGGAGATGGTTCCGCATGCTTTCACATTGCAGAGCTCGACACCTACGCTCGCTTCGGCTGTCGTGTCTTGACGATCGTGATGAATAATCGTTGCTGGGGCATGAGCATGCACGGCCAGGAACTGCTCTATGGCAGTACGACCAAAGCACGGCCCGCCGCCGCGCTGTCACCTTTGATGGACTTTGCAGCTATTGCTCGAGGGGCAGGATGCGCGAGTGCAAAGGTGAACGTCGTGTCGGAAGTAGAATCTGCTACGCGACGTCTTCTTGGGGAGTTGAATGAGGGTAGGCCAGGACTGTTGGAACTCATCGTTGACGACAAGCCCACTCATCCAGGAACCGTGGCCATGGTTGGCAACACTGACAACGACAAGGAGGTCGTGATTCCTTACTATGACAACATACCACGTCCAACATATTGATGCCACAATTAATGTGTATCAAGTTGAGACCCCTGCGCAGTTTTCTCTATTTCGACTGCGCATGTGGTTCGTCTTAAGCCCAGCTCATTTACTTTTGTGTCATGAGACAGCCTCACCAACATTCAGGCCCAAGTTCACATCCATTTTCACCCAATTACCTAGTCGTTCGGGTTGAAACATACTAGATGTTGTCGTGCCAGGATACGGAGTTCTATCTTGCAAACCATGGAATGTCACTACTTTCGTTTGTCGTGACGGGTCCGATGATAATGATCGGCACGGTAGGCCTCACCTCCCAATCCTGAACCCATGCCCAATCGGTGGGAAAACCAGCGGTTTTCCTTCACGGTACCCTTGAGGATTTATCCGAAGAAAAGAAAAAACCCCTTGGCTGGAAGATTTCTTACACCAGAGTGGATTATCATAGGTGGTCAGCCCAGCAAGTAGACTCCAGGCACGACCTTGTCAACCTGAGTCGGAGGAGCTCGAAGGCTCGACAACGCCAAACATATGGCATCAAAGCGAATCGCCCAGTCTCAAGGCTTTCTCCGCAGCCCGAATGATGGAACCACGGTTTCGGTCAATGCTAGTTCCACTGACTGTAAATTTCACCCGAGTGGACTCTGAACCTGCTAAAATGAAACCGAGGTCTTTCCCAAATGTTTCCAATGCTCTTAATAGGTGTATACTAGAACTAAGTCTCTGTCGCCCTGCCAATACGGACAGTTCCGTATGGGGTCCCGGGTTTGCTCTCTGCCAACGCGCCTGCGCGCGTGAGTGTAACAGTTGAGTGTAGTCTATAAAGGCTCTAATGCCAGATCATTCTCAAGTGCTCCCAACCCACATGTACAAGTGCGGGTCGTCGGAGATGACCCGGATCAGCGTTGCGTATGTCGATCGAGCTCCACCGACCCGGCGCCCCAGACGAATCGTCAGCGGCCGTGGAGAATTCACACGCCGCAAATTGCAGAGGGATACCCGCCCAAGCCCACTTCACGATTTGGCGTCGTGGGAAGACTTGTCCCGACCGAGTGCTCCTTCGATCCGGCTTGGCCGCCTATAAAAGGCTTGTTTCTTTCAAGAGATCTTGACGTGGAGCAATCGAGTAAATACAGGTGATCTCGACCTCAAAATCTGTAGTATTTGCGGGCCCGCAGACGATATCTGGTCCATGTGAAAGGACGACTATGTACGAAGCAGTACGGCACTCTGGACTATCTAGGTATGGTAATCAGTCGTATCGAGGCCCGGGTCTGTCAAAGCTTGTGACAAATCTTGTTCGAGCTCGTTCCTCGTAGTCGTCCAACAAGGGGCTGAGGCAAACGCTCTCGCAGATCTCGTGGCAACTTCACAAGCCCCAAAAATGGACCTCCTGCCCAGGTGGGCTTTGCTGACAGGCACGGTGCCCCCGGAGACCGATTAATGGAGACAACGACGAAGTAGTATTTGCAATTTTCGCGCAGACTGCGCAAAGCTCACACGACTGGATGCATGAAGATGTCTGGTCTCGAGTCCACTCGGAGCCCGAGCCATCATTTCTGGCCTTACTGATGCGAGTCGGTGGATTCCGGGCATTTTAAATGCAGCTTGCAGATAATCAGCACAGTGGCCCACTCTGCGCCTGGTCGATCGCAAGCACATGCTTAGGCGAACCAAAGTTTCGCGTACCAGGAGCTTGCTTCCGGATGCCGACCCCAGTCAGGCCGTGAGGTATCCCTTCACTAGTCCCAGGGAGCCTGAACGACCCCAGATCATGACACAACGGTCCGACAGACCAAGGTCCCGTGGTAGGGAGAAACCCGGAGTTATGCGACTATTTGCCGTCTACTGGGCATGATGACCAGAGGCTCTTGCAACTTTGACAGGCCTCGCGGAGTTAAACACAACATCGCCAGCACCACAGTCGCATGCCTACGACCTTCATGCCGATCCCCATGACAGCACTCTATTGTTGAAACAGCAGGCCAGTATGGCCGTGCGAAGTGGGAGGGGGAGGAAAAGACCTACCCACAATGAATCAATCTTACGCTAATCTGTACCGGCTAAGATCCAGCTCTGGTCCATTCCTCTTGAGCGACTGCAGGGGACGGGGCACTCACCTGTCACTTGCACACCACCAACTTCGGCTGTGACATCGGGCAAGTTCCGGTCCAGCGGCCAATTGAGCCACCTCGAAGATCACCACATGCAGGGGATGCGGCGTGCGAGCAGGACCTCCTGCGCCTGATTCGGTCTTTGGAGGCCCTAGGTGTACACTCCCCGGCGGCTCATTCAAAAGTCGCGGCTTGTATTGCGATATGTGAGGAATGTGGAGTAGTTTGTACTTGATGTATAATAAGCCAGGGTGTTCGACGATATAGGGCCACTCGGGCTACTACCTTCACTATACCGTATATGCCCTCCACCACTCGTGTTATGCCGTGTATGACAGGAACATATACGCAGTACGAAGTGATCGGTTACTGCTGCCAGTGGCTTGATCTTGATTTACCCGGAGGATCCGGAGTCAGATTCGGACTAATTCGGACTAATGAGAACTAATCAGCACTCAGAGGCCAAACAAAAACCCGAGCCTAGACTATATTTGTAAGATTGCACCAGCAGAGCTCATCCTGAACTTGGCGGCCTTCAATTTGTACTCCTTTCTTCAGTGCCCGAAGCGTCGTTGCGCTTGAGGCCTCGAGAAATGAAGACTGGTCGCACAACTTGGTGTCCTAACAAGTGTTGATCGCATGTCGTCAGAACTTCGTGTGCATTTGTGTGTGTGTGTGCGTGTGTACATATATCAGCAAAGTGTAAGTTGCTCCACGCACACCGCCCATCTGCACTCGACAGCACACATGGACCTCTCCAGGCCCTGCAACGTCGAGGTCGAAAGCGGCCACCTTGCAGAACTGCCCAGTCCATTTCAGGCCGGTGGCTCGCATCAACACACATTTTGGGACAGCAACCCCTGCTCGAACACTGATTGTTATCTTCAGATGATGTGGTTCCGCACCCGGCTCAAGTTTACCGACAGACCCCCCTGTTTGCGAGTTTGTGCAGCAGAGAGGGGAAATGTGATGGATCAAAGGGTAATGTGATGGGAAGTATACGAACATGCGGACTTTTCATAAGTCGGAGGGTCTGTGGGCTCGGGTCCGAGGGCTTTAACATCAATCTTCTCCGGGCCGTGTCCGAGTCCCGGGTTCCGCCCGGAGGAGTTTAAGCATCAAGAACACGCTTTAATACCTGCACAAGGCTCGAAGGGCCGGACTGATGCCAAGTGTGTATTGCATTCTCGACACCATATGCCACATGGTATTTACTTCTTACCTGGTTCTATCTAAAGTATCTCTCTTCACCCCCTTCAAAGCGACACTTAGCCCCCCACAGGGCTGCAGCAACGGCAGTTCCACGCGCCTCACGTAGAGCCGGACTCGACTCTAATCAGACGCTACGTTCGGGCCCGAAGTTTTGCCACAGAATCGAAGCAGCGCCATCCACCAATTTATTGATAAGCACTACATGTTGTGAGATGGACT
Organism: Dendrostoma leiphaemia; assembly: GCA_026120015.1. Taxonomy (NCBI): domain Eukaryota; kingdom Fungi; phylum Ascomycota; class Sordariomycetes; order Diaporthales; family Erythrogloeaceae; genus Dendrostoma; species Dendrostoma leiphaemia. The sequence goes on along the minus strand of JALRMF010000395.1, from coordinate 31,858 downwards.
TAGTACCACGTGCCCACCAAACCACAGTACTGCGCTGCCGCGACACTAAAACGTGGCGGGAATGGCCACAAACCAAGTTCGCGAGAAGTCCGGTCCGGTGCGTGCCATTACCGTCGGGGCCTCGATACCGTCTTTATGTTCGACATGGTGCGGCACAAAGGCGAATGCCGTCCCATGAAACTCAACAGGGCGCGCGATGCCACAGGTCGTGTCACCGGCGATGCTTAATATTAAGGACTCCCGCCGCGGCCTTGGGCACACCACGTGTGCACGCTTAGACAAGACATCATCCGACTTAGATGCCCTCTGCATGCATGGTGGCCCTCGTCCGTCATCGTCGGCCGCACGCTGCCGCCACACCTTGATATCTCATGGGCCCGATGGCTGTCAACTCGTCTTCGCCTAAGAAAAGATCAGACCGGCCGGAAGAAATAAAAGGATGATGCAGGGCTGACTTACTGTGTGCTGCGGTGATGAAAGTCGAAAGAAGGGGCACTCAATATTATCAGCGACCAGACACCAGCAGAACCAACTAATACCTCAAGCTTACTAGAGCAGAGCCCCCAAAGCCCATGTCTCGTGTAGGAGAACAGTGTTTCGCGCACATATCAGGTACGAAGTGTCATGATAGCGTGAAAAGATCGACAAACATTCCGATCGTCCAACACCCGTCTCTTGGCCGACATCCGTCAGACCCCGTCCGGCGTTTTCGCTGTGCTCAGCGGCTTTCCCCCGGGATACAGATCCTGTCTTGTCTGGTAGGAACGACGTCACTGCCCAGGCGCACGATGGACCCTTCGAGATGGTGTTTGGGCCGCACGGGTAGTATCAACGATCTGGCGAGGTGGAGGAAGAAGATTGGGGGGAGGGGGTTGGTGCGTCCACTACCACCACAAAATACACACCAAGGTGATCTCGCGCAACAAACCACGTGGAGCCCGCACCACCATTTGGAATAATATTAGGCTTTGCTTTGCCGAGTAAGGGCGTTGTTACGATCGTGGCGGGCGGAAACTCTGTGCGGAGCGGGTGCCGGACAACGTGTTCACGGATGATCACGTCTCACCTCAAGACATGGCAGTAGCAAACCAGCATGAAGCCCAGCGAGTGTCGGAAATGCCGACACGACATCAACCGTGCGAAATTCGAGGGTGGCGGAGAAACTCTACAGTGTCGTATGCCTCAAGAATGTGACAGTATGGACCGTTTCTCAGTATGGCCATGTGGTTTTGGATACAGCTCGGTCGTATGCGCCACTGCCCCCCCCCCCCTTCCCATGTCGACATGGACACTCGACCGTCCTGCTCTGGTACCAGATCTTAGATCCTGCACTAGCTCTGTTTTATTCTGGTACCCACCAAACTTCCGATTAGGCTATCAAGTGGTGGAAGGCCGTGCAGCGCACCTGATCCCTAACAGTACATTCGCACTAATAATTTGTTTAAAATACTAGCAATCTACATACAAAACAAGACAACTATTAGTACCTAGGTAATTTAATTAATTTTAGTAGGAAAAAATTTGTATTTGGCTTGCTAGTAGCATTTTTATAATATTTTTATAATATATTTAAATTACTTATTATTATTATATTATTATTAAAAAAGTTAAAAAGCTAAGTAAGAATTAAAAAAAAATAGTAATATTTTAAAGTGTTTATCTTTTATAAAAACTGCATAGTTGATAAATGACGTACTGCCTAGTATAATGTTAGTATTGTTGTTAGTTTATATATATTGTTAGGTTTATGCAACACTAATTTAAACACTGTGCTTAGTAGATTAGATTACTGTGCATTTTAAACGTTTTTAGAAGTTTTTACTAAAATAAGCTTTAAAACTACTAAAAGAAAATACTTTGTAGCTAAAAAAAAGTTGTTTTCTTTTAAATGCTTATTTTTAAAAGCTTAAAATTAGACAACTTAGTGAAAAAACGCAGAAACTATAAGAATAACTCTAACCTTAACTTTTAAATTTTTGCTTTGTAATATTTTCCGCAAATAAAAAAATAATAATAAAAAATACGTTTAAATTTGAAATATTTTGCTTGTTAGTTTACAATGTTAAAAATGTATCTTAGATTTCTTTTAATGGCGCAATAGGGTGCGCACAGTGATCTGATCCGATAAGCACAGTGTTCGAATTGGTGTCGAGGTTCATGGTGCACTGCACGGCCTTCCACCACTTGGCTCTCAAAAGACACGGCAGCTGTGTTCCCGGTTTTCGTCTGTGGAAGAAGCTGACACTTGAAATCATGATGATCAAGGCTCGTGCCTTTTCCATGCTACTCTACCTGGGTTCATCGATCCGTCGGAGCCAGGATGCCCTGACAGGATGAAGAAATATATCCTCATGGCCTCACGGGCCGCGCAACACGCTCGCGGTCGAGAGCTTAAGATTGTTTGAGACTGATACGTGTCCAATAAGAACCACTGGCTTTAGCTCGCTGAGAGGTGTGGTCAGAGGGAGGGGGGATGGAGGGAAGGGTCGAGATACCCATTCGAACATACCGAGAAAGGGCCCAGAACGTGCATGAAGAAACAAGCCGTCTACCAGACTTTTCCAAAAGCATCTTCGACTGGATCTAAGTGGCCTCGTTAGCACGGCGGTTATTTTAGTGCAGCGGGCGTGTGGGGGGGCTAGCTGTGACCAAAGTATGGTACGCCCAAGACCGGCACGGCCTCAGAAGTTTGGTACAGCTAGCAATGGGTGTTACACCGCTAACAAAAGAAAGAAAAAAAGGAGGGCAATATTGTCAGCTGTAGAGGCCGAGGTCGTAGTCTGATCTTGGACAGCCCGAGGAGCATTTCGTATTTGGAGGTCATGAGCGTTTTGTAATGACATCCTCGACCCGGGGCCCTATCCGGGAGGGACGTTCGAGGTCGACGGGGAAGGCCGGAGGGAGGGTGGATGTTGGTCTTCAAGCCCTTGGTCGGGCTTCCCGAGATGATCACGAGAGACATCATCTCAACGGTCGAACCGTCGATCGGAGCAAGGGGTTCATCTAGTGCAGTGGTCTGTGGTGGTGGCGGAGTGGAAGAACACGCAGTCACATTGAACAGAACAGTGCGCGTATTTCCCAAGAGTCAACGGAAATCGTCGTTTGACATATTAATACCATAGCTCATTTCAACTATGGTGTCTGAAGAGTCTCCCAAGGTTCTATACAACTCGAGCAGTCAATTTTCGTTAGAGAACGTCACGAACTACCTGGGCACGAATACGGCAGGCCATGTTCTCGAAGATGGTCCTCAGACCATACAAGATGCAAAGAATACCTAGGAACATATCAGGGTTCTGCATCGTATCTTCCAGAAAAGCGTCCCTAGACCATATCCGAATGCACAGACATGTCTGGCAAAGAATACAGTGCGTTGCAACTTGGCTTCCCACAGCGTCGCAGCGTTTCCAGTCGCTAAATATATTGGTATCATCGTGCAGCTGGCTGTGCCTATCAAACGCATATGCCGGAGGTATATCAAGTCTACGGGTCTGAAGATCTCTAGGCCCGCTTGATCGCTCGTGCCACAAGGCCCCCCCAATGGCCAGTGAAGACCTCGAGACTTCCGAGAACTACCTATGTAGTTTGTGTGTAGCCAAGAACGCGCCCGGGGGGCTGAGTCACTTGAACCACTCGACCGTTGGTTGTGATTACCAAGTTCCCAATGGATGTCTGCCACCCTGAAAGGATTGCCCGTGGTATTGCTAATATTGGATGTCAAAGCAACACAAAGAAAAAGTTCCTTGATGACGGGTGACAGGCAGTGGTTGATATCCAGCCCCGCATGTTTAGAGGACGGCAAGGCACACCGTGATTAGACACGTTGCTTTGGGAGCGCTGAAGACGCTACGACTCATCATGGCCTTTACCCATGCCTCCAAAGGCAACTGACGTGGGACAACCGCAGCTTGGGGAATGGCGTATCAGGGAAAGCTAGGTCATGGCAGGCCCGCACCATGCGATGATCACCTGTTCTGTCAGCCTTGCGACGTCCGAACAGTGACACGGCGCAGCAGCAAGACACATGATACAATGGCACCAAGTACCGAGGTGGTCAGTAACGAACGTCAATGAGAACCAGGGAGCTTGGGACGATCCTATTACCCAACCGGGCTTTCTTCGCGCAGTTGACAGGTAAGGAAGGCACTGCGTCCAGCGCAAGGCTCTGGTTGGGTACCACCACTTGAGCTCTAAATCAGCGTAGCGGTTTCAACCCAACTTTTCATCCCACTCGGTCCATCCGCAAACCCCCCACGGACCTAGGAGTCATGTTACATACGTTGCAGCGGCGGTCGACGACAGCGCATCGACCACCCCGGGCTTTGCATGCCCAGGCTGGATGCCCGGAGATCGGAAGACGCACGAACATTGCACGTGATCGGGCAAGGGATCTAACCTTTCAAAGTGGCGAAACCTCGAGCCCATCTGCTGCGGACGGCGACGTCTTCAGCCTTGCGTGAGTACCGACGGGCCGTGACAAGCTTCGACAGACAAACTGCGTACACTCTGGAGCGGAGTCTCGGGATGCGCGCCAAAAAAAAAGCTCACAGTCCTCCCAGACAAGCAACTGCCAGACGTCGTCTGGAGTGTGAACAGTATTGATCCACCGCACAGACGTAGGTGTCACCTGTCTCGATCGAACCAGCTCAGGCGTTCGACTCTGTGTTTAGTGCCAGAATGCAACGGTCGGTTGACGGACCACTCGGAACAGAGAACGAGTGCAAGGGAAGCCCAGCCTTGCCCTGATGGTAGGACAGCAGTGACTACGTCACAGAACTTTCTGTAGACGAAACGGTCCTAGACAAAGCATAGGCATCCGGGAGAGTTGAGTCGCAGACTCTCGGCAAAGTGCCTTGCCCGGTTGTCTTCTAACAAGGTGTTTCTGGCTTAGTCTGATTCGATTGGTCGATTGGTCGAAATGGAGTATCTCGGCTTGAGGAACGAATAATAATGAAGGGGGCCTGAGGCCATTGATAGCATCCCGCGGTCCATATGATTCGTAAAAGACACCAACCACAATGCGTCGGTCTTGAAAGCTTAACGCAGAAAAGTATTGTTCCTTCACGGATAATTCGAAGTCGCTCGGCAGAAAAGATTGTCATGTCAGGACAGAGATGCAGGCCAAGCAGAGGAATTGGTAAGCAGAAAGCCAACGATACTATTGGCGCAGACTCGATCGGTCTGTCAGAAAGTCTATCCCAAGATTTGTTGCATCGTGGCCGCAGCGATCATATATTGACGGCTGATATTGCTCCCGGAATTGGTTGAGATCAGGGCGGCAGATCGTGCGGAGAGCCTCATAGCCCGATGTAAGCAAGGGAGATCCTGATCCGTACGGGTATCGCAGTAGTGCGGCATGACGACACGAACGCTGAACCTGGCCGATGAAGCTTTTCGCAACTAATACTACTGTGCCTGGCCTAGGTTGTGGCTTGTCCGCTGTGCCAAGCATCATAGAGGCGCCCCCACCCCCCACCGGTTCAAAGGAAAAATAAAGCCCTGGACCAGAGCAAGGCCGCCTGACGGTACATGCAGTCTCTGTGAGGTGCAGTGCCGAGACAGACAGAGTGAGTCCGCGGGACTTGACAAGAGTCTAAAAAGTCCAGATGAAGATCGCCAGCCGGGCGCGCTGGGGAGTGGGCTGAGCGTCGTCTGAACATTTGCTGTCAGGCCGTCAAACTAACACGCCGCTGGCTGTCTTCAGCCCCAACCGCTGTGGTGTCGGCGCGCAACGCTCAACGGGGGTATGATAGGCAGTGTGAGAAAAGAACGGGTCGAAGATGTGCGCGCACACGCTAGACCAGGGATTGGCCCAAGTGCGCGCCCGTACGGCCACCATTGTGCCTTTAGCCAGGTACTGGTTCGAGTTCTGTACCAAGGATGGGCAACGAGAGGACCGGCGATCAAACGCCAGGCGCACGACAAAATGTGTGTATTGCCTGTGGCTTCTTGATGCGAATCGTGTGCTAAGCTTACTGTCGAGGGCGGACTCCTAAGCCGCGGTGGTCCTCGGGATGATGCCGAACCTTCCATGTGATCCCAGCATGAGACACGATTCAAGAGCAGAGGATGATCGGGCCGCTGTACACGTGCGTGCATTGATCCCCAAACCCTGCAGAGTAAGATGCGAGACAGCGGCAATCGGACAATCACAACAGACAGGTGAAGAGATGAGACGAACTGCGTTGGTCAATGCTCTCCGAGCTCCAAGGGCCACGAAACGTCCCAACTGTAGGAGGGGGTGAAGGAGGAGATAGACGACATACATGTGTGTAACCGCAAGGGATCCGAGCAGGTACCACGGACAGATTCGGACGGACTCTGATTTGGAAAAGCTCCTCTTGTAGGTGGGGTCTTGGGGGGGGGGGTTGCCCTGAGTACCTACTTTGTCCAGCAGCAACAACAGCAACGGCAACAGTTCATGCAGTCTCGTTCATGAACGAACGACGTCTACAGGTCCTGAGACGGCTCGACAAGACCGAAGGCAAGCCCCGCCTTGGACACCTGGTCTTGAGGAGTTGAGAACCGGCCCGCGGTCCGTCCAAGAAGCAAGCATGTTTGCAGTAGCTTTGATGTCCGAGGCTCTTGGTGACGAGCAGCTATTGTGGACGCCTCGATCACGGCTTGATCGAACGGGAAGATAGATTGCGTTTCGGGCCGGGGAATGTCGACGGCTAGGGGCGGCAAAATTGGCCAGGGTTGATAGTCATTTGGACACTGGACGGCAACTCTAGGCCCAGCCCAGTCCGGCCCACCCAATGCCACAGTTGCGAAGTCCACACAATTTTGGACTGGACTGACTGTTCTGACAGCCCTGAGAACAGGCACCTTGTTCACCTGTTGGAGAGGGGGTGACAGGCACCAGGGCGCGCTGCATGGCGCGTCTTTCCGGCAGCCGAGACAGAGGCAAGCATAGGTACCGTGTGCATGCAGCGCGGGCGCAGGACGCTCCAAGTATGTAGTGTTAGTAGTCTTTCTTGGCTTCTGGGGGCCCCGATGACTGCAGCCAGACGCATGCAACGCGACGCAACGCGACGCAACGTAGATGCAGGTCTGACCTCGGGCCAAACAAGCGAAGAGACGACAGACGGCTCTGCATCCTCTGACCTTGCTCGACGTGGGATAGTGTGCCGACGTCAACAGAACTTAGAAGTTAAGACGCTCGGCTCCCGGAACCGTCGCACCATGCAGTGCTCTGTGTGGGTTTGGGGAGGGCAGCCGGAAGACGGGGAAAAGGGGAGCATTCCGCAATTGTCAGCCCTACCTCAAGGTTTTGCATGAACGACAGGAGATGCCGTCACCAGTCTTAGCGGGTGGAATCAATGCCGTCTGCGTCTAGGCGCGGGTGCAGGGTGCCCGGCGGTGGCATTGACGTGATGATGTGGTCGGCCCATTTTGCGTGGTAAATGAAAAGAGGAAACAAAAAGCCGCCGAGGGTAGGGAGGGGTGGGCTTGCATGCAGATGTGGTAGACGGGGTGGTGTGGAAGATGACAGTAAAACATCCCGACAGGGGGGCTGTTTGAAGAGCTGCCAGAATGGACAGGGCTTTGCTCTGCATGGTATGCAGTACAAAGTAGATGCCAGGGTACAAGGCAGCAAGGGTGCCCAGCGGGGTGGGGATGAGGGGGGCTGCTCATACAGGGTCATACCGGGGCATAGAAGATACCTGGGTACAGAGTGTGTACGTACTGTATTTTCTCAGAACCCAAAACCTTGTTCTGTGCAACCACCACATCGGAGGCTTGTCAAGTTTGTCCCACTGGGGAACTGTCAATCTCTTCGGCTATCCTTCCGCTCCCGCGTGGAAGGCCGACACGGAAAGGGCCGATCGATTCTGGATTCTCTTTTAATTTTCCGACACTCCTGTACTCAACTCACTCGTACTTGTGCCTGTCCTGCCAATGCCAGCATTCTGCCGTGCCAGTCCCATCGGAGGAGGGCCTCGTGAGCGACAAACCTTGGAGGTCTTTCATGTCCAATTTCTCTGCTCTTGGCTCGTGATCAGTCGACAATTATGACGATGGCTTTGTGATCCCAATTGACAAGGCGCCGCAGCAGGTCAGAGTCATTCATTACCCGAGAGATTTCAGTGTCGTGTTCCCCTCCCAAAGGAGAAGTGTCTTAATTACTACCGAGCAAAAAGACTCTCATAACAAGTCGCTGCTATGATGGCTCATAAAAACCAGCAGATATTGTCATACAGCACCTCCCGACAGAACTCCACATGGTACTTTCTCATAGCACGGAGCCACCACGGCGCATTGTGGTCCTCAAACTTGCCTGCTGTGCTATTTCAGAGTACCTGCCCAGTATAAGCAAGCATGTTCGACTAAGACAGAAGACAATTCCAACGCCGCTTCCCGGAATGGAACGTGTTCATCTGGGTTGTCTGGCACGGACGGGTCAGGTCAGGGGCAAGGGCAGGAGGGCATGGGGTCAGGTCGTGCCTACCACAGTGTGTACTAGTCACGTCCCATGTAACTGATCCTGTCAGTCTGTTTGCCAGTCTGTCTGTCAAGACGTCTCTTGCCTCTTTGTCAAGGCCTGCCACTGCCAGCCTGTTCCTGTTGAACAGGGCCTACCTGGCTGAAGTTCGGCGCAACTTCCCTGACCATTCAGGGCTGGACCAATGACGGGCACGGAGCCTGCTGACAGCATCCCACACGAGTTTAGACCTCGAATCACAGGCCCTGATTTTCTCTGCACCTCACCTCTGGCTGATTCTTCCCGTCGTTCTGCCATGCACCACCCCACCAGAACACGGGCTGCCTTTGATCAGCCGCGTCTCGTCTCGTCCACCTCGAGCTTGTGCCTCAGCTCACTCGACCTTCTGAAGGAACGCGCGTGGACTGCACAGCCCTATCTTTCACCACGGCAAACGGACAGACGCCAACTTCCGCAACCACGGTTTGCCCAAGACAATTAGAGACAGTTGGGGCGAGCGCCTCATCTCGTTTCTAGTTCTTCTCTTTCTCTTCCTCTTTCCCACATCGACTATCGACGGGTAATATGGCTGTTTTGAGGGCAATATCACTGATCTTATACCTGTGCTCTGGCCTCAAATTCCAGTTGAGCAATCTCAATCTCATCGACTACTCGTGCCCTGCCGTGCCTGGCCGTGCACCGCCTTTCACAGTACGCTCTCGACCTGCACGGAGTACGGTACCGTACCTTTGGCCCGTGGAGCAAATCGATTCTCTTTCTCGTCTCCTCTTCTTGCATCGTCCGCCGGTGCGCCGGCCCCATGATGGCCAGCCTCGATACTTGCCGCTCATATAGGTGGGCCCAGCACTCATCACGGTGCTCGTGAATGGGGTTCCGTCGGACAATCTGGAGTCTGGTCCCGGTTCTATCACCCGGTCTGGCATTCGGCCGACTTTGCTTCAGCACGTACTTCGTATAGTACCTCCGACCTTGTCGATAGCAACATCACCCATCAACACTCTCACGACCGGTCTGGACTGTTGGAGTCTTGAACCTCGCCTTTCCCCAAACCCCTCCCCTCCCCCCTGGACGTCTGTGCTTCACATCCACCGCGCACGTCTTGTCCCTCGGCCGAATTGCGAGCCTGCTGTGAACTCCTCCGAAACTGCGAGTCAAACCGGCAAATGACAAGTCCAACGCACGACACGCGCGCTTGGCTGGGGAGCAGTCATGCCTCTTCGTATCGGGCCCCTCAGGTTTGACCCTCAAACGACGCCTGGGCGAGTAGGTGTCGACGTCGCTGGTCGCCTCCGCCAGTCATCATTGCCAACATCGCGAGGGTCTTCAAACTCATCAGAGAACCAAACTTGGTCCGCCAAAAACCCATCACCTTGCATCTGCAGGTAGATGGCGGGGAAATCATTCGATCAATTCTCCTTCGATTATCCAGACACACGGTTCTTGCCCTGCGAAGGCTGTCTCTCGCCGTACCGGGCCACATTTGAGCCTGCTCGGGCATCTATCTACCTGGCCGTGCTGGCCACAACAGGGCTTTCGCCGTGACAGCGCAGGATCACGACTGGGCGTTGACCAACCCCCATCCGCGGCCCCCCCTTCCGGAGGCTGAAGGCCTCAGAAGGGACGGTACTCCCGCCATCGAGCCAGGGGTCGCTTTGCTTGGTTGACAGATTTGACATGCATGACGACAGGGCCACTGCAATGCGAGCCGGGGCGAATGAAGCAAACCTGACCCGTCCGTCTTCTCAATATCCCGTCTGCCAACCAACGTCTTCCTTTCTGCCCACACACCAGCCCCTGGTGGAAGGCACTTCTCTCCGATTTAAACGTACAGGTACCCCTTGCACGGTGGAGCCGGGTACATTCGCCAAGCGTCGATCCCTGATTGCTTTCCCGCTCCGACCCACGGATCCATCCATCCGTCCGTTCGACAACAACTTGTCCTCAGAGTGACAAGCGCAAGTCCTGACCAGTCTGCCGGTCAGTTGTGCAGAGGCTTGGCGGACCGACGTCAGCCAACCTTAGAGTATGGCAAGACCAAGAGCTACAATTCAGGAGCCTCTTTTCTTTTCGTTCTCCTCGCTTTCAATTTCGATGAATCCCGAAGCATTTTAGTGCCGGCACGCCTGAGACCTGCACTGTGGCTGCTTCGTCTCAGCACGTTCCGCGATGGAAGTACATGAAACTTTCCGACGTTTGCTCTATCGAGGCAGGACGAGACAGCGTCATCAGGACAGAGCCTCGGAACATTCGTTTCTCTGGCGGCGTAGACGTCAGCATTGACGAAAGTCTACCTCTGGCGGTCTGATCAACTGTCCAATTGACACCGACACAGGTCAGGTATCACTTCTGACTTGTAAGTTGACTTGACACTTTCCCCATGTTCCGACAGCAACCATGCAGCGCCACCCTTCCCCTGCCTCTGATGATCTTCGCAAGCTCTTCTCGCTCGAGGCGCCCTGGCCGCCTGTCACATCACCTTAGACCGAAGCGGATTGCTCTATGCTCTCGTGAGTCTCAACAAGAACGGGCCGTTTGCTCGTGCAATGCACTTTGTCGTTATTCCTGTTCCACCCCGCTCCTTAATGGAAGTCGGGGGGTTGCACATACAGCGACACCTTGCATTGGCCAAGCTAAAAATTTGGCCGACTACAGAGCCGGACTACTGCAATAGCTTGCCAAGTAACATGCAGCGAGCAGCTTATTATTGGAGTAGCCAGCGTTCATCCAGCAGAACCTGCAATATCCTCACCCTTGTGGTGAAGAACCAACCAATGTGCCAGAACGCAACCAAATGCACAATGCTTCCCGATGTTTTCAAGTAAATTGTATCTCCGCTGGCATCTCCTGCGCACGACATGAGGACTACGGATGGAGTGACAGACCTGGCAACGTACGATGCGCTAAGACTGTTGCGTCCGCTGTCTTCCTCATACTGACCAATGATGCCTGGAAAGAGGCCGCAATCAGGAGTTGCTATACAACAAGAAATCTACAAGTGGCTCACTGGTAACTCTGTATGGGCTTGATATGCTGTCCCCACACATCTCCTCTGTTGTCAACCCGCCACATTGGTGTTCCTGAACCGTTGTCGAGAGACCCTCGGTTGCATAGCACTCGGGAGACCAGATCGGCACATGGCAGTAACATGGTGTGCTAGATGACAAATCGGGACATTCCAGGTCACCTCCACTCGACATGTGCCAATCTCGTGGGAGCATTAATGCGCCACCAACAACAGGCACGATGTAAAATCGACGTGGATCTTCACTGGGAACATAAAGCAATAGATTGCTTTGCAGCTTTGAGATTGTCCTTTCTTATCAAGAACTTACTCAACAAGCAGGCCTTTGGTGTGACGGGGTTATCCTCGCCGTTCCATGTCTAGCTTGCATCCTAGATCTGCGGCGTTACACTTCCGCTACGTCGAGGACGAAGTCATTCTTGACGATGCAACAATTGATCCACTGACCGCGTACACAGTCGGCGTAGGTTTGCGCTGACATCTCCACACGCCTACAGTGTGCGCCCTCGGAGCTGAACGCCAATTTCATGACACGCAAGTACTGAGACGACCGCCGACGCTTTATTTCCCCAGACTTGCCGTCGAGAGCCTCGCAGAAGCAATCTCGAATGCACACCGCGATTAGAACTGCCGCGCCAAGAGGCAGCCAATCCCCGGAATGCAAGTTCCGCCCCGCCAGGGCTCCCTGCTCTCCCGGGACCTGGCTGACGGTTGACGAAGCCCTTCTGCAATCGTGTTGTCCTCGAACGACTCCAGTAGCGCCCACAACCAAAGCCAGACGCGTCTCGTGAGACGGACAACAGCTGGTTGAGATGGGGATGCCCCTGTCCAAGCACTACAGGAACAGACGCCTCACTGCCTGCTCCACACCACAAACCCGTGTGCACCAAAGCCACACCCATCCGCCAAGAGGGCTGCGAACCAAGCCGGAGAACGAAAACATACTCCGAACGGCCACATCTACAGCCTTTGCAGTGATTATACGTCTAAATGGCCATCCTAGGAAATCAGAGGGGTGATGATTGACGAATGCGCACTGCCCCGTCGGTCGGCCCAGCCTGCGCCTCACATCTTCAAGCCTGTCCTTGTGCGTGCCTCAGAAAGAAGCCGTCAGCTCTAAAAGTAGACCATCTCCTGGACACAGCAAACATGGCAACCGCTGGCTGAGCGGTCAAGGCGGGCTAAAGGGCCAAATCAACCTCGCCAAGCCGGATTTTCAGGATCCCCGGTCTGGCGAAATGCAGGAGACAATGGCTGCACACGGATCTCATGCCTTAGAATCGGCAGCCACGGCAACGATATCATGAGGGCGGCTGCGGCTGGAGAAACCGTTAGATCGCCAAAGGCAGCCGGCTTCATGTCTGCCAGTGGACGCGAGGATCAGATACGAATCGGACTCTCTCAGAGAGCATTGACGTCTGAAGTTCAAGCCCTGGCTAGCTCGCGACGTTCACCCGGAGATTCGACAAAAAAAAATAACAAAAACAGGTACAAGCCTGGTCGACTGTGAAGCTTGGGCCGGTGTACGAAGTACCCCTGCTCTTGTTAAGCCAGGTCAAGATGCAGCACACCTAGTCCCGAGATGGTCCACCAGGTCCACTTCAAGTCAACAACGCTCACCTTAATCCTGACCCAAGACCCCCTGTTTGATAGTGCTTCGAATTCTTGTTCACTGACTTTGACGCTGCCGTCCATTTCGGCTGCGAATTGATGTTGACCCCGACTACTCATGCAAACGCCTGTCGTTGCTACTCCTGTGTTCCCCCAGCTTGGGACTTTGTTACAACGTCCAAAGACTCAATAGAGCAAAAGTCTACTTCACCTGCTCACCGACGGCCGGCGAGCGATTCAAGCAATGCAGGGTGCTGACTTATACCTAGCATGTACTCAAAACAAAGCTGGGCCAATGCGTTTCCCGCTAGGTCCGGGGCGGCTGCCCGGTCCAAACTCTATAGCCGTCCTGCCGTTGCAAACGGACCCTCGCCGACCCGTCAATAAGTCTCGTACAACATACAAGGCAGCGCGTGGGGCGCATCGCGCCCGCTCAAGCCTTGAGTAAATCTCCGGACTTTGTAACAAAGATGTGCTGTGTCTCGTCTGCGGCTCTTTGCAAGCAGCTCCACAAGACTAGCTAGCAACTTTCAGGGACCTGGCCCGAGAGACTTGCGCAGCCGGAGCGCCGCCGGCCTGAGACCCCGAATTTTTTTCTTTCTATTTTTTTTTCTTAATTTTTTTTTTTTTTTTTTAATATTCTGTTCCCTATTTTCTTACTTTGTATCCGGCGTCCTAGCAATTCTGACTTTACAATAGTTGAGTTGACATGGGTCGTCTCTTCGGCATGGTACCTCCTGACGACACGGTGACTGACGACTGTGATTGAGCACGTAGCTTTTCAACCGGCTTTCGGGCTGGGCACTGCTACCTGGAGTTCAGGCTTGGGCTGAGATTTGACAGGTGAAGCTCAACCTGGGTGTTTCAACCTTATTTTGCCTATATCAGTCGAGTCTCTGAAAGCGGCATGGCGTGTATGGCAAATTGTGAAACTGGATACAGTGCCCTGAGAACGTCGATCCCAAGGCTTGCCAGGGTCCGGGATAAGCCCTTGGGAATTGGATGACTTACACACGCATTGTGTCTCCAGCCCCCCCCCCTCAACTCCACACCCAGAGTCTCTCAAATGCCTTAATTCAGGATTCTACCCACCAAGCCAGCCCGCCCCTGTCTATATGGGAGGTGGAGGTGCCATGGCCCAATGCCGTTGTCCCCATCGACAACGGCAAGTACGTACCTCCCAATGCAGACATCACCGGTCGTGAAAACCTGGGCTGGCCCCAAACGGGCTCCTTGGGTCTCTCGAAGATCATGCCAAACTCATCCTGCTTGTCGACCTACCGTTCCGTCTCAACTTCATCGTTCGAGAGCTCCAAACAAATATCTTGTCTTCTTCTTACGTGGTACCGGGCAACCCAGCACGCTGCGCCCAATATCTGATGTCACTCGTTAATGCCAGGTCCACGATCATGCTGGCCGATCTATAATACTGTCTATAATATTTCACTCTTTTTCGTCTTTACCCGTCGACCCCTCGCCAACCAAGGTAGTTGCCATTACGCCTCCTGATGGTGTGACTTGTCTGAACAGCTCAATCATCGTGGTACTTGGATCATTGACGGCAGCGCTTAAAAGCCTGCCTTACTCTCTGGCTCCCCAAGCCTCGCGGTGCCAAACTCAGTTCACGATCGCCAGCAGAGCCTGGACAGTACCGGGCTACGTGCTGAGCACAAGAGATCGCCGGATACCGCCATTGCCGAAAGAGATACACATCAACTCGGTCACATCAGCCCAGATATCCTCTAACGTGGCTGCTCCTTCGATCCAACGAGCGCGCGGCTATCATACACAGCATCAACCACGGTCGCTGTTGTGCTGCTAGAAACTTGGCTCTTCACGTCTGACGGCATTTCAATCACACCTTCTTCCCGTACCAGATTTGGTCCGACTACGGGACACTGTCGACGTCTTTTCCTGCTGCATGCAACGCACCAAATCGACCTCCGTTCTGTCACTCCGAGGAGCGCATCGATTTCTCGATCTAGACTACCAACTACCGCTGTTCGACCGCCCAGTCTTTCAAGGCTGACACCCTGCCTGGACATCAACTCCTCCCGTGGCCCATCGCTTTCCGGGCTACAACGACCAAGATCAACCTCTCAACGGTCTCAACGGCCTTGGGTGGATAACTTGAGAGCCCGGTCTAGTTGCTAGAGAGGACACGCCACTGATCGAGTGATCCGGGGAGCAGCCAAGGTCGAAATCGTCCCCATAAGCTCACACTGTTTGACTTCCGCATTGGCTCACTGCGAGGCGTGACACTGCCCAATCTTGGTCCGCAACTCACCACTAGCCGGGTTCTGCCATTCCTCACGCGCGCCAGCCTCTTCTCTTGGCGTCTCTGCTCATGCTGTTCTAAAGTTGGGCGCGCGTCTTACCTGCTTGCCAGCTTCCTGGTTGGCATCTGCGAGTTCTCTACTTCGCGCCCCCACCGGCCGATCTACCGTATCCACCGGACTGTGTGTGGCCAGGCAGCCCATCGACAGCAACCCCTGGCCACCGCCGTCATATTGAAAGGCAAGTCACTCCCGCGATCCAACCCAAGCAGACGAAAACTCAATCTTGTTTCGACCCGTGCTTCTTTCCTTCCCTCCCACCTGCCTAGCCCCCATCCATCCCCCCCCCCTGTTTGGACCTCCCTCGCAGGACCCCCTCGCTGCGGGTGACTGCACCCTCCCTGGGCTGTCGGGACTTACCTGCGTCTCACCGGCCACTGCGGTGGTGACCACACACATATATCAACTCGACCACGCCCTGTCCATGGCGGCTGTCCGTGAAGAGCCATTCCTTCCTGTACATACATACCTGACCCGGATTCGCGTCTCGCGAGCTTTCGCGGTCCCATCATCGTCCTGGGCCATTCTCCTTCTTTGCCTTTCTTTCAAGCCTCCTTCTTTGTTGGGCAATCGTCCACTCCTGCCTGCGGAAGTCATCGCGAGATAACCTGAGCGACTGTACGCTGACACGTGAGGCTACGTAGAAAGAGAAGGCCCTTGTCTGGGCTCTTGGGGGCCTTGAAGTCGCTGGAGACATTCTTTTACTTTCGACACCTGTCAGCGCTGAATGCTTACTCGGCTCGCTACTCCGTCAAGGCTCTTGTTGTGGACGGAAGCACCAACCAGCGGTCCCGGTAGCATTCTTTGCGAAGATTACCATTCGAATACGAGCCCTCGACATCATCGTTGGGTGCCTCGTCCCACTGTTCTATGCTTCTTCGAACTACAAGGTGCGTATCGTACTTTTCTGTCTTGCCCGACGACATTGTTCGGGGTTGTTGCTTTTGCAATGCTTGTGTTGCTTTGTGCAGGCAGCTCGGTGTCGTGCCGGGACCACGCAACGCGAAGAAGTTCGGCATTCAGCAAGTCAGAATGAAGAAGATGTACTGTAGTCACTTGCTCGGGAAAGCAAGGGGATGGTGCTTCTCTTTCGGTTGACTTGACTGAGTGATGACGCTCCTTCGCAGTCTTGTCGCTGACAATTTTGTGTCTCGTAGCCAAGCAACAAGAAACCACTCGACAGGCGAGACGATTCTCCTGTTGCAGGCCATCATTGATCACGGCCATCGAGTTTAGACAAAGTCGTCGCAACTACCACCTGGAATCATTCGTATTCGCATTCGATCGAGGAAACCCTAGAACTCAGACTGCACAGCACAGTGTCGATCGCAGCCATGACATCCTACGACTTCGCGAGTTCCCAGCAATGGGGGCCTTTGTATCCTTTGAGCGGAGCATCTCACGGCGTCCTCCCGCAAGTTTCACACAATCCTCAACCAGTACAGTCATCTTGGGAGCACAACACTCCATACCATCTAACAGTGAAACAACAACCCGAGAGAGCAAAGGCAGCCAACGCCAAAGATAAGGACCGAAAGCCAGTCGACCCGCCACCGATCTTGCAACTTGACGTCGATCCGGGTCAAGACCCGCTCCAGGTGTACATAACTTCGCCCTACCTCTTTGTACAAACCTTCTTGATAGGAGCCTCCGACTCGGATCCAGAGCCGGACCTGAATTCGCTTACGGGGAACACCTGTACGAGTGGCCATGTTGTCAAAGATGACAGAGGGGTCCATAACATGATGTTCTGCTTGAATGACATCTCTGTCAAGAAGGAGGGGACCTACAGACTCAAATTCTGCTTATTCAAGCTGAATACGACAACAGGAGACGTCGAAAATCTAACCTCGATTTGCTCGCAACCATTTACAACCTACAGCGGCAGACACTTCCCCGGCATGTCAGAATCGACATCAATGACAAGATTGTTGGTCGATGCAGGTGTGCGCCTGCGCTTGAGGAAGGAGTCCAAGGCGATGAGCACCAAGAAGAAGAACAATGCTTTTGCGCAGGTGATGAGCAGAAGAGGCCAGGGAGGCGATGACGACGACGACAGGCCTGTCAAGCGGATGCGCTCCGAGCCGAACGAAAAGGAAACTATGCCCTCGTACTCGAAGCAAGGCAGCTTCTCTACTTCGCACTCGTACACCACGCACTCGACCCCTTCGACCTCGATGGCGCACTACCCAGGCACCTTCCACGCCGTCACCTCCTCACCTAGCCAGAGCATGGCGCCTATAGGGTCCATGTCCGGCCATTACGGTTGCAATCTACAGATCGGCTTGGACACCTCGGTCAACCACTACCACAGCCCGCCCTCGGCTGGTTCGAGCTACCAATCGCCCGGACGGCAGTCACCCGGCACAGCATACCCGCTTCACGGCACCGCAGCCCCATCGCAAGGCCTGATGGCGCAAACTAGCCCGCTCGCACAATTCAACACCAGTCACTCGTCACATGGCCCTATCCTGCCGCCGGTGGACCTTACGGGCGGGTCGCACGGCAGTTCCTCGCCCGACCTGAACTACACGACCTCGGCGAACTACAACGGAGGATACATGCCATCAAACAGCTCGAGGACACTGCCTGGGATGCATGCGCAACGGTCAGGGAGCATGGCTGGGACCGGAGGCGCGCACATGAGGATGGGCCAGCCGGGGATGCAGAACGGGCACAGCGGGTATGGCGAGGGGGGCATGTTTGAGCCGTACAACTACGGCTCGAGGGATGGTGGCCACTGACTAGGCTTGCAGCCTTTGTGCGTTGGCGGGAGCCCATGAGCGAAGGGCAGGATCTCGCGAACCAGCAAGCACGTCTGAACAGACCTTTCCCTTCCCCTTCATCATTGTCCCTCGACTTGAAGCACCCCCCCCCCCCAACTCCCAACATTGGACAACGCATGGGTCCTCCCACCGGGATTTGGAAACGAATTGTGTTGCACGTTTCGTACATGGCGCGTCATCAGCATACCACTGCAACATATCATCGACAAGTACACGGGAAAATCTGTCATCGATGAGGAGTACCACAGGAATTCTACATGATACCCCCATACAGCCTTTACCCTTTCCCTTCCTCACCTTCACAGGCCATTTTCAGCCATGTTTCTCATATGTACCTGTCCATCTGTTGGTCGCATGGATTTGAAGCACGCAAGGGCATCTGACTAACGGTCTCATTGTATGGTGTTCCTTGGATGATAATCAGTTCCCCGGCCATTGCCTTCTCTATCCCCTTCTCCATAGCTCTTTTTTCTGGAACATAGCTTCTTCTTCTCTTCTCTTCCTGGGCAAGGGCATATCCTTTTAGCCAGTCTGCAGTGGATTTCTTCATATCGCGTGTGATCCAAAAAGGAGAAAAGGCTTGTTGTTGTGTTGTTTTATGTGGATTCTTGGAGGGCGAGCACGTGGGCCTCGGGAGGTGCAGGCTTGGAGGAGGGACGCGGGCGCGCTGGGTAGTGAGGAGCACTCGAGGGATCACAAAGGCACGATGGATTCCGGCAGGTTGCAGGTTTTGTTGCCTCGATGTAGCAGGGTAGAGACAGAAGAAGTTGGGCAGAGGGTAGTGGCAGCACCTTGCCCGGGCCTGATGGCTTTGCTAAATAAAATCATCCTTTCCGTCCCCAAGTTCATTGCCCGTTGAGAGTTCAGTGAGAGTTTCACTTGTCTGCCCGTGGGGTCTCCCAGTCTCCAGTATCACCACCGATTGTTCGAATAAATTGTCTGGAGGGGGATGCTACTGATCCGCGGGTTTTGGGACAGCACAGGCCGCCAAGCACCAAGCACCAGTAGGGCTGCTGCTGTGTGACGTGACGCCGTTGGCGGGGTTGGAGAGCATCGGCGTGGAAGGGGCGTCGAATACGTAGGCCCTGGAATTACCCATCGCTGGGTAATTGGGTACGACCCATTTGCCACCCGCAAACTTTAAATAGATCCATGGGTACCTGTGTGTAATTTGGGTAATAGTGGGTAATTTTATGTCCTAATCTGTGTCCTAATCTCCTCTGTCCCCCCCCCCCCAAATTTTATTTTATTTTAAAAATTTAAAATTTTAATTTCCTAAATAGTTTATTTATTTACTGGGGAACGCCGGCAAGCCGGCTGCTAAATATGCCTTTTGTTTAGAATTGAGCAGCAGTAGGCACAGTGGTTTAGAGACTGCAGGCCGGGAAATGGATGCTGAAAGACAGCTTCATCGCATGGGTGAGTTTAGATCGGAAGATGAGTCAGGATAGCGGTAGTGTTACGTAATGCTCAACGAAGTGTCGCATATCTTAACTTTGTTTTTGCGGGGAGCATTGAGAGTTGGTGTAGTGATGTAAGTAGTTTTTATAATATATTCCACTTTGCAGATTTATACGCATCATATATTGTGTGTTGTTGCTGTATATTTTTTCTATACTGGCAGATCTTCTTAGCTATTAGTTTTGGATTTATGGATAGTTGCCGAATTATATCGCCCACCATGAGCCCTCTTTTGTGTTTGCCTTCGGAGGTGATCAACGTCGTGGGTGACTCACTGCCCGACAACAGCGTCTTAGCATTTTGAGCGACGTGTAAAGAGATCCGGCGAAAGATATCTGCCTGCTTTTTGCAGAGGTTTTTTGCAGTTTGCTTTGTTATATGGGAGCGGAACAGCCTGTGGAGTCTGGTTTAAATATTGCAGCATGCTGAGTTTGGCCCCGCGGTATAAACTCTGAAAGTCTGTGCAGACGATGTTGTGCATGTGGTATACGCTGATGCTCGGAGACAAATTTTCAATATTGGTTGCGTGCTTATGGAGAATGATCCTTGGGGTCGTCGTTTAGTTTGGCGCTGTCCTACGGATATTGAGAAATACCATCAACGATACAAAGATCAACTTGATTTTCTCCGTTCTGGCCTTGGCGTACTGTGCCTAATGAAGGCGTTGCGGGACCTTCTGAATTGTTCTGCGGTTGTCCTGGACGATAGCTTTCAACCCGTGGCGTCAAGAATGGTTAGACATATCGAGCATGCCGGTATTTTGCCTTCTCAGATAGAGGCTTCGGACGCCGTGGGAGATTAGACTGTCTCTTATGTGCAATACATTATCAACGCTGTCTTTACTGCACTTGTTTCGGTTGATTCACTAGTAAAGGCCATCACCATCGAATTTGGGTTGGGCAGCTTCTATGGCGGCTACGTTAGCCTGGACATGTTGATTATGAAGAGGGCAACGGCGGCAGATATGAAGTCGAAGCTTACTTAGGTCTCTACGTTAAGCTTAGCTATCAGCACGAAGCTATGGGATGCAAAGCGCAACAATCCTGCCGACAACACATGGGAACGTTGTCTTGTTGAGTTTCTGGGCCTGTTCCCTGGACTTTTGGCGCTAAGTCTTTCTATTTATCCGCTGGATCAAGCTGTACGGATATCACGTCTGTTGTCGCTCCTGTATATATCGAAGCTTTGTACGTTGCGACTGAGCGATGTGGAATGTCGAGAAGATGATCTTATATGGTTTCTCGTGCGCTATAGGAGCACGTTGCGAGGAATTGAGTTAGACTTTATGGCTTTTTGACTCGGATACGGATCTTGGTTTTCGCTGGTATCTAGGATATAAAACGAGCTTATGGTAGAGACTTTGGATTTGAAATACTGCCTTTTCAATAGTGGACCGTTGTCGTTTCTGGGTCTGCTGCATGGAAGGAATGGAGATTTTTTAGCTGTATTTGACAGAATAGCAGAAATGGAGTAATGTATGGTTTGGTTTTGCATTGAAAGAGTTTGTGTTTTTATAACTGTTATATTAATCGCAGCATTTGTATGGAATGGGAAGTGATTGTTTTACGTTAGTGTAGTTTTGGTGGTCCGCTGTGGACCGACGTTCTAATGCTGTCCTATATATAAAATGGTACTAGAATAAAAAATGATATAGAAGCAGCGGGAAGCAAATGAATTATTGATATAGCTATAATCAAATCCTGGCGGTCTGCAACGGACTGGTTGGTATATAGTAGATAATTAAATAATTTGCTTATATAGAAAACAAATTTTACTTATCATTAGAAACAAAATTAATAGGCGATATTGAGATTAGATAGAAATTATAAACTTAGTACTTGTAGGGTAGAGATAGTATAGCTAAATATGTTTTGATTTTTACTAGATTTGGAACTTTTTTGGACGACCGGAACTTCTTTTCGGGCGCTTTGCTGGAGGTTGAGCAGGAGCACCATTGCTGTCGTAGATGACTTCTATGTTATTAGAGGTCTTTCGGTGCTTAGACAACGGTTTCGCAGGATTGTGAAGAGCAGTTAGGTCTTTGTGCGCCAGAGAACCATTTTCCTTGGGAGGCGGGGTTGGCGCGGTTGTGTCACTATCTTTATCGATCCTCTGCGAGTGGGCTGATTTTTTGCTCTTAGAAGAGGAGGCTTGTGACTCGTCATCGATAGCGGTAAGATTGTAAACTGTAGTGGGAGTTTGTAGGGATTGGGTACCTATTATTATTACTATGATTTATGATGAAGAATGTTAATGATTATACTTGATTTGGATGGTGTTGTTGGGTTTTTGGTGCTTGTAGTTACGTGTTGGGACGGATTGAAAACGTATTTGCTAGTCTTTTGGGACGAGGAAATCGCCCTCGACGGAGTGACAGTAGTGCTTTGGGAGGTTGGGCGCTGCCTAGGGCCGGAAAGGGGCCACTCGATGTTTAGGATTTCGACTAGAGGGACGAATTCGAGTGGATTTTTGATGGCGTCGAGAGCGAATATGGCATCCTTACGGCAGAAATCGTGCATGTAGCTAGTGAGATATGCGTGTTTGCCATGCTTTTGAAAGGGAGTCTGGGTTTTACTGTAGCCGTTGCATTTGTTGTGCTTGTGTCTCTTGGTGTTGGGCAATATAGCGTAGACATAGTTGGCGAACTATCTAGTCCCCGGTGTGGTGTTCTTGCTGACTGATGGGAATCTCGTCCAGAGCTTGAAGACTGCCGACGACTTTTTGGTAATGTCGTTAAGATCGACGGAGGGGTTATCGAGGAGTGGAAACTTTTCGGTGTCGACAAAGCCGCTCATTGTGACGAATGGTGAATTATGAAACCCTTCGGGAGGGCCATCATGACCGTGACCTGAAATCCTGGATAGTATTATGAGAAACTGACTGATGTGTTGACTGGGATTTGAATTTATCATACCGTACGAGAGCATCGTCTTGAAGAAACGCAAGTCGCTTGAATTGTATTTCTGCATCGTTATCTGCAGGAGAGAGACTGTAAGGAACAAAGCTGAAGTGGGGTTTATAGACGACACGGAAGTATCTGTTGAGCCACTCGTTAAGAAAGTCGTCGTTTTCCTTGGCAAAGCTAGAAACGTCTAAAGATAGACAATTGTTGTGGAGTTCGTTCAGCATGTTATTGAAGTCCGTCGTTAGCTAATTTGGTGGAGAGATTGGAATCTGGATCTGACCGCACTAAGTATGGTTTTTGAAGATTTGCTTTCCCTTAGGAATACTAGTCTCTAAATTGACGATTTTGCCGATTGCCACTAAGGTAAGGGGAGTCGAATATGGGTTGGGAAGGTTTGGTTTAGCATTGGGCTAGTAGGCCTTGAAGTGGTTTTTTTCGGCGTTACGAAGCAAGCTTATGATGAACGTTAAATTGGTAGAGGAGTAATAGGTTGGTATTTTTTGAATAGAGTAGTACGAGACACGAGAGATTGAGGAGGGAAAACCACGGTGAAATGTATCTCATGGGGTGCAGTATGTTTTGGAATGGGGAAGGCAGTGAGCCTGGAACTTGAAATACCTAGATAAAGAGAAGAAAGGTGCTCTTTTCCCTAACGTAGCAGGGAAGGAGACATCGTTGTATGTAGTGATATTACACGGAGCTTATGGTAAGAGAGTTTGAAACGTGCTTGTGCAAGAAACCAGGTTTTTATTTAGAGTTAGATGTAAAAGGTTAATTATATTTTCGCAACAAATGTGCTGCTTGAATCATAGTGAGACGTTTTTGGTTTAGGTGTGCTATGGTTGATGTAGGAAATAGTTTTTTGTGAGAAAGTTTGAAACGTGCCTGTATAGTAGCTAGGTTTATGTTTAGAGTGGATTTTAAAAGACTAATTATAGTTTTGCAATAAACTTATCGTTTGAATAATAATGGCGTGTTAATAGCTAACGTATGGTATGGTTATGGATGAGCAGGGAAACTAAAAGATAGTGATAATTTTAGGAAGAGAAACACTTGGGATTGTAAGACATTGGTGGTCTTGTAATAGTTAAGATGTTGTATCATTAATTCTTCCTCTTAAGGCAAGAGGTTAGCCTTTCACAGGGGGGGGGGTAGGGTAAGGAGAAAGGGGTAGGGTAAGGAGTGATACGTTTAAAGTTTACCTAGGTAGATAGATACTATAAAGAAGTAGGTGGTATTGCAACTTATAAAATAGCGCTTTGTATATGATGATTTTATAATTTCGACTTAACAGAATCTATGTCAAAGACATTCAAACTACCTTTGAAATGATTTGTTCATCTTCTCGAAGAGGGCGGGGGAAACGTTCAACACACAGAAATACAAACGAGAACAAGATTCGGCACATATTACGACCAACACCTCAGTCAACAGCACGTGAGAATCCATCTGCTGTCATTAGCCACAATTTCAATTTAAAGAGAATAGGACGACAAGATTTTAGTGGTCGGCCGTTGAAAGCAAGGCGCTACGATAGCCATTTCACAAGTGCGCATTTTGAATTAATTGAAAGCTTAGAGGATAGATTTTCTTTAGTCGCTTCTGGGTTAGATAATATTGCAGATTCTGCAAGTAACACTTTCATTTCCTTAACGAAACAAGCAAAAGTCAAGATGATTCAATAAAAGAAAGAAGAGATAAATCAGAGTTATAACTAGAGGCTAAAAGCCTCGAGAAATTGTAAGTAGTGTTAAATAGTAAAAAAAGATATCGCGTTGTAGAAGGTGAAACTTTTTCAAGAAAGTATGCACAATGATAATGCTCTAGCCATGGATTACTGCAGGGTGTGCTATTTGCAAAAGAGTTCAAAAGAGCTGAAGCTTTATATATAGCGGGATTTTAAGGTAATGTATTTATAGGTGAAACATTAGATTTCTATGCAAGATAGATTGCATTTCCTTTGTTTGCGATGTTTCCCTAGAAGTAGATTCAAATCCATTCCCGTCTGCGTCGAATGCAAGTCATCTATAAAGAAGAAAAAATTGCCAAACGCTTGCCGTGTAAACAATCTAGCATTAGATTGTGTTTATTGGTATCTGGAAGAATTAAATAACCTGTCACTGCTGAAGAAACGTCTTATTGGCATCTACACGTCTTATGGTTAGATTACCAAGTTCACTATTGATGTAGAGGAGTGCACGAGCGGTCATTATCGCAAATTGAAGAAGGGACATATCACCGCTTTTCCAAACGATATTCAAAGCTTCGCAACTTACATCCTTCTACATCCACTAGTCGAAGAGCTTGAAAGGATACATGTCTGTTTTATTGGTCCTCGACAACCTGTTGCATCTGATTTAGGCTTTATGCTTTCTGTCAACCTAAACAGGCTTAGACGTGCGCTGGTCTGGCTGAAGAGGTGGAACCCTCTTTATAGAGATATTACTATCTCTGAAGAGAACCTGCAAAGCTGGGGGGAGTGGTGTCCAGGTTCAGAGGTCGCCACGGGTCTGATGGAACAGATGATTCCGTACGAGTTGCATCCGGAAGATAAAATCAGCGCTGGTCACTACGTACCAGCTGCAGAGCGTGGCCGTCCTGATGAGCCCGTTCAAAATGTACAGGAGGTTCTTGCACATTTGCAACTTCGAGAGGCAGCTGTCGCTGGGATGGAAGCCGAAAGCAATAGCAGGCTTGGTAGTACGCAGCCGAGACGCCAAGACCCTAAAGAGATAGATGTTCAGGATATCGAGGAAGAAATCTTAGAAAAGATATCAACGAGTTTCTTAAACATCGATGAAAAGGCAGAGCATAGTCTAGAAGAGCGTCTGAAAGCGGTTCGTGCAGCAACACTGGAGACTGGTGGATGCGTTCGGGGCTGGAAACCGCGCAATACAGCGTCGGGGTTTCGCCTTCATAATAACAAAGCAGAGCCCTACCTTATCCACCGCAGAGGTGAAAACTTTGCCGACTCCAACAATCTAGATTTTTTTCCCAAGACGTTTCTCTGTTTGTTTCCTTAGGGCCAAGGTGGCCCAAAGCCGCTTAACAGCACAGGCATTGGTGAAGGAGAGGCAGGTTTTCGGTTACAAAAGCCAAACACCAGCGGTCAGTCGGGTCAAAACTCCTTCCCTCTTCGAAGATAGTGCGCTCTTATGCTACAAAAACATGGTAGAAACCAATCTATATATTATAATATTTGTTTGATTATATTAATAGACGCATAAGTTCACAATTTGCTACACACCCAACGTTTCCGTTTATAATTTTCAACATATTGGTTCGCTTGGAGAACAGGAGGATTAGTAACATTTAAATAAGGAACGCTTCCTTTCTATAAATAAAAGCAATTCTAAATACAATCACAACAGAGGACGTCGAGAAAGCCGTTGAGGAATATTATACTATAA
The DNA here is from genome assembly GCA_026120015.1 of Dendrostoma leiphaemia. Classification (NCBI taxonomy): domain Eukaryota; kingdom Fungi; phylum Ascomycota; class Sordariomycetes; order Diaporthales; family Erythrogloeaceae; genus Dendrostoma; species Dendrostoma leiphaemia. The sequence continues at coordinate 5,881 of JALRMF010000395.1, read as the reverse complement.
GAACAACGACGAACGAAGACATTGCCTATCTGCTCCGGCAAATGACAGCTTTCGGACAGCGACAACATATGTTAAATAAAGAGCAACTTTACTGCCGAAGGAAGATTATATCTCTATGCCTAAAGCATAGGATGCCTTGCATATAATTTACAATTAATCCCAACGATCTAACTAATGAGGTAAACATAAAGCTCTTAGCTTATTAGATGGCGGATAGACGAATTGCCGAAGAGCTGATGTGCAAGTTTTGTGCTGGTATTGGTCGTATATAGCACTTAGTGCGAGATCTAGTTAGTTCGGCGACGTTTTTCCATTAAGAGTTGGACTTGTTCTTCGAGCACCTCGTCTCCGTAGGCAACGATTCCGTCTTTGGGAAAGTGTCTTGCTATTTTAGGTGTGTAGAAACCAACCAGCGTAGCGCCCTACACCTCCATAGATTCCTCTGGCTACATGCAAATATTAAACTGCCCAACCTGTTTAAAGATGTTAAAAAGCCAGAGAATCATAGATATGCAGACGATGTATGCATATATATTAATTCCGTCTTCAGCGAGGTATATATCATGTCGCTTGGCAAGTTTCTTAACTTTACCTAATGGATAGACTGACTTTGCTTTGTAGTGTTATAATGAGGATAGAGCCAGAGCGTATCGATCCAATGATAGCGTTTTCAAAAACATCAAGCATTTGACCGGAGATCTCCAAAAGCTCAATGAGGTATTTGACGATAAGGCGAATTTGGTAGCGTATCGCTGCCAAAAGCATAGCTATGGAGCCACCTACACAAAGTACAGCTTCTAAGACTACGCTAAGTCAAAGACCCAGCATCTGTGTCGCTTTAAGGCCCCATGGACACTATGCGAGAAGACTAAATTTACTAGCGAGGGTCTCTTTTACATTCGACGGAACCACAAGCGGGTCCATCGTTACTATCCTGCGTTAGCGGTGTCAATGCGCTATAATACAAATACTACATTTTTGCTAACTAATTTAGCTAGGTTGTCAATGATTTACTATGCAACAAATTACGCAACTAAGCTTGATACGCCACTATGGAAACGCGCATCTTTCTTAAGCGAGCTCGTAGAAGGCAGCAAATACTAGCTGTGTTAGAATGCTGCCGTAGACGAAGCACCGATAGAGAAAGCAGCACAGCGAAACGATAAAACACGGCAGTTTCTCGCGCGCATAGCTAACCAGATCTTTACAAGTCGGAAGTTGTCAGCAGTCAAGGTTTGCAGCAACCTTCTTGGTTACGAAAACAGCTACAGCAGCTAGAAGATTTGGCGCAGTATCCACCTTAACACGCTATACTAGGCGGTCTTTCAGCGTTGGAACAGATTACGTAAGATAGCAAGCCTGGAGGTAGAGTTTAATAAACCTGCTGAAACAACGGGGTTTAACGCCCAAGGGCGATATTTGTCCTCGCTATTAGCATATGCACATTGCGGTCATCTTCTCCAAGGCTTCTGCTTCTATGAATACGTGTTAACTATATAAATACAAAGGATTAAGAGAGGTGTGCAGTTAGACTAGCCGCAGTTTATTTCATTTAATTCCTCCTTACCAGATAGAGAGTCGTAGATACAAGAGATAGTTGCGGAGGAGACAGAAGCTGTTCCTGTCTTGAACAATATTCTAGACGACGACAGATTTGGAACGTAGGACGGATTTTACAGAAGGTATAACCAAGATTCTCTCCGAGTAAAGTCACTACAGGAAGACATCAAAACCTTAGTCCGCCGCAGACCAAAGGACGAAGACTACTACAAATACAAAGTAATGCTAACAGTCCACAGATCAGCAGTGCTTTTTCTCGCGCTATTTGTTTCATAGGAGAAATTTATAGACGCTGTTAGACAGAATCCCACAGAACTATAGACGACATTTGAGAAACAACTACTACGCCATGTTTGTGCTATCGTTGAGAATATTTGGTTACTTTATAAAAGCGCGGAAGACGCTAAGCAGAACGCAAAGCTGTGGGCAAACCGTTTTAAAGGTAATAAGAGCGTTGAGTATGACGAACCTGAAGACGCTGTTAGGCTGAACGCAGAGTGGGAATTTGATGCTAGTGATGTTTGTCACGCGTTTTACGATGCTGTTTCCGGCTTGTACGAGGACAGCGGCATTACGAATAGGTCCTCATGCTTCTAGGAACTGCTAGCTCAACTCGATACTTCTGAATTCATAGACGGCGCTGAACATAGTCGCACGTTTACTGATAGATTACCGACATATAACATATACTACATTGTCGCAAAGCAATACTTTTAAGCAATGAAAGCGTCACAACTGCGGCTAAACAAGGAGAAGTTGCTTGTTATTGAGGGTAACGAAGAAGAACCTAGGCATACAGGTGCCGAGACGGGTTTCGACGACGGGACAGCATATCTAAGCCAGAGTGCCGTGCAACCGCGAGTCTGGCTAAATATAGCCCCCGGTGACACTTTTAGACGGGCGGCGGAGGTGATTGGTAAAGAGAAAACACTGAATCAAATGCAAAAGATTGCACTAGGGCTCGTCTATACTTTTTTAGATGAAAGAGCCTAAGATGCAGAGAAACAACACCTAAAGTACATCGGTGGTTAAGGAGGCACTAAGAAGACTTAGATTATTTATGCTCTTAGGAACATATTTAAAGCAAAGCGTATATTTAATAAGCTTATTATTATAGCCATGTTAAGAGCGGCTACTGCTGCTATTAGAGGTATAACGATGCATTTGGCCTTGGGGCTATCTTTTAAAGACAAAACCAAATCGGTGGAAGATTTCAAAACGCCGATTTTAGCACAAAGCAAGGAGTGTTGGCGTCGCCGTGATGTTTTTATCGTTGACGAGGTAAGCCTCCTTAGTCTATATGACCTTTCTAAAATGAACGATTAGTTGCAAGAGCTGCGAGGGTTTTTCGACAAGCTATTTGGCGGCTTGCCTGTTATTATATTCACAGGAGATTTCCTCTAGTTTCGGCCGGTTTAGGCAGCAGGGTTGTTGAAAGAGATAGAGCATCTGGGGCCGACTGCAAGCAAGAGAAGGCGCAAAGAGAACGAGGCGAAGAAGCTCTGGGAGAAGTTTACATACGTTGTCATCCTCGACGAGCAGAAATGTGCTGAAGGGGACTTGTACCTTCTTGATCTGCTGCGCAGGCTTTGAGAAGGGAAGCAGACACTGCAAGATGCTTTGAAGGTGTAAGCGCTGTATAGATGGGACTTGCGACTTGATTTTATGGGAGGGAGGAGGGCCGTTACGCCTTTGAATTAACACCGATGGGATATGACTCTCTACGCAGCTCTTCTCTTTAGCAAAGAGACTGGCCGCAAGCTGTCGATCTATGTAAACTAGCATACTTAGAAGGGCAGAGCGCTACTAAAGGCAGAGAAAAAAGCTGTAATGCTTGTGGGGGATAATAGCGAAGTTGCTATGCCTAGACTGTTTTCTTACATCGAAGGCATGCCGGTCATAGTCAACAAAAATGAATATATGGCTTTTAACGTTGTAAACGGCGCTGAGTTTATAGCTACTGGTATCCTCCACCCTCCCGGGTTAGAGGAAATTTCGGTAAGCGACATGCTCTCCATCTTCGTGGGAGCACCGAGCGGCATCCTTTTATAGTCATCTGCTACGCACGGGCTTTGTATTCTGCGTCTACCGCCTAACATGGTCATGCTACCAGCTAGAAAGTTCAAAATCCTAAGCTACAAACTTACGAGGTTGCTTTCTCCGAACACCAATTGCGCCAGCGGTAAAGTTAAGGTTCTCCGCAGAGGGTTGCTATATACACTAGCATTTGTTATCATAGACTATAAGAGCTAGGGACGAACCTTAGGAAAGGCGCTGCTGGGGCTATATGGGAAAATAACGTCGCAGGTTTCTAAGGAGCTATAAAAGTGTGATTTTATTAGTATGTATGTGCAGTTGTCTTGAGTGCGGCGTTTGGAAGATATAGCTTTGATTAGGCCGTTGAAGGTAGCTGAATTTTTGAGAGGTCGTATGCTGGATAATCTTATAAAAGGAGTTGCAAGGTTAAATGCTCTTGCTGTAAACACTGTCAACAAGTATAAGGCACAATATAGACATTAAGGTTAGGAAAGTATTACATTTTTTTTTAGCGTACCTAAGTTAGCTTAATTGTGTTGTCTTAGTCCTCGTGCTTAGTGCATCCGTCGATGTAGAGGTAACGTTTGTTGGCCCAATATTTTTAATAGATTGATCTATATTAAATGTGCGAAATAATGAGAGTATGATTGAGATCTTAGACAGCTTTTGACTCGCATACTTTTGCTTCTCGAGGAGTCGATTAATTTTTTGGTGTTGTTCCTCGAGCAACTGCTTAATCTTCTCCTAGACTAAACTGTAATGTAACTTGGCAGCTTTTCGCTTTGCGAGAAGCTGCGCTGCGGTTATCTTAAAAAACGCCCCAAGTCTAAATGTTACAACTAGCATACCTACAGAGTTAAGCTCTGCTTCTCATTGGCTAAAAGGAGGAAAGGCATTTGCAAATATACCGGGCAGTTGCCCTAGCAAGTCCATCGACATTCTACAGTTATTTTTTTTAGCGGATATGCCTAAATATATTAAGCACAAGTCTAAAACGGCTTTTAGGCGCGGGGGGTAGTAGGTAAAAACTAACAGAAGTTGCAGCAATGCGTCTTTGCATTTTATGTACAATTTGCACATGCACCCTTCGTTAGGGGAACGGCGTTTATTGTATAGACTATAACACATTGCACCTACGGGCCGTATCTACGGTTGCACGACTCGCAAGGCAGATGGTAGTTACGTCTAGTTGCTTGGACAAGGAACGCAGCAACACGCAAGCAACTAGTCAGAAGCAGTGCTCTCTTCTCCTTCCAAAGTATTAAATTACGTTTCACCGGTAAACATGATAAATCGGAAATCTCCTTTCTATAGAGCTTTAGATCGATACTGTGGCGCAGTAATAGATTACGTCCGCCTTAGGAAACATTAGCATAAAAGCTACCTAAATAACAAAAATAGACGCAGGTGATTATATACTTTGATATAAGGAGGGAGTGAAACCCTGGGCTGGTGTAGATAAAGACGTACACGGAGATGGGGATATGTTTCGTTTAAGGCATAACGCTGAGTATTGACTTTTGAGGTTTCAAAACTATTAATTCGGCGACGTTTGGCGAAAATGCTTTATGTTTAATCTCAAATAAAAACTATATTTAATTACAATATCATCTAAAATAGAGAAACGTAAAACTGAAACTTTAAATTAAGAATATAGCTCCTCTAAGTTTTAGACTTAGAAGACTTTAATAAAACTATCCTAATTTTAATCTGCAATTGACTGAGGATTTAGCTATCGAAGATGCTATATAAGATCTCAACTATACAGAGAGCAATCGACCGAGGATTTAGTCATCAAAGATGCTACATAAAATCCTAATCATACAGAGACCTAGGCGGGTTTAAGCTAGACTGGAGGAGAGTCTTTTGATCTTCGTATCGTTGGCGATACATCTCCCTCTGGTGGAGAGAAAGATTGACCTCGCGATGCTAATTCTCTCGGTCACTGTCGCTATCTTCGGCTAGGGGAACGCGTTCGTTTATTCTTTCCAGCTGTTTCCAAAGTATTGCATCTTCGATTTCGATCAGATGGTTGGGACAAATATTGAGTCTTTGTATCGCAGGGCCAAAGATAGGATGCTGTGAGATTGTAACTAGGTTTGACAAGCTTCTGCGCTCCCATGGAACAGGACGGGTCTGAAAGAACCTCCGGAGAAAGCACGCCGAGGTCTTCTCACCGATATCCGTACATATCTGCCGAAACGCTAAGAGATCCTGCGCTGATAGTTTGTTATAGACAAAGTCGACCAACTCCGAAGGGACAAGTTGAAGAAGACTTATTATG
>JALRMF010000394.1:0-43671 GCA_026120015.1 Dendrostoma leiphaemia | reverse complement strand
ATAAATTAATTATTTATATAAACAACCTTATTTGCAAAAATAAATATAAATCTAATCTAAAAGCTTAAATCTTTATTATTTATAAATAAGCTATTTATAAATATAAAGAGTTTAGCAGTTAAAAGGTTAAAAAGCATATATTATAAGCTTTGTTAAAGATTGCCTGCTTGCTAGGCAAGGCGCTTATTTAGCATAGCATATTTAACTTTGCTAAAATCTAAGGTTTAAGCAGCAGCAAAAAAGTTAAATATTGCCTTTAGCTAATAAATTAAGGCAATATAAACATTTTAGGCTTTTTATTCTAAGTAGCATTAAGCGTAGTTTAAAAACTTAATGTTAATAATAATAATTTTTATACTTTAACCCTTTTATTTTTTAAAAAGATTATTGTTATTAAGTAATAACTTAACGCTATTAAACTTAAAAAATATCTTTATTATTAGCAATATCTTAGGTTTTACCTAAAACTTAGCCTTCTTTAGCTCTTTATCTTTAGCAGCCGCAAAAGAGATCATTGCTAAAATTAAAGTATTATTTATTTATATGCCTACTAAACTAAATAATAATAATAGCCCTTTTATAATTAAAAAATATAGGTTATAGGTTAATGTTTTTATGCTTAGCCTTTCTTAATAATAGCCTTAGTACATTGCAAACTAATATACTTTTACCTTAGCAATGCTATATAATAGTCTAATTATTTAAATAATCATTTTAGCAAAGTATTTATACTTTAGTTTATTTAAAATAGTAGCTAAAACAGTATAAAATAGTTTTATTTACAACTATAGGTAGGCTTATGTAATATTACAAAGTAAAAGCATTATTTTTTAACCTAAAAATAAGAGTGCTAGGGCAAAAAGCAAACGCTAGCTTATATGCTAAATTGTAGGCGATTGTGTAAAGATAGCTTTTTTAGCTATATTATTGTAGCTTTAGATAATAAGGTAAGACTTTTTATAAAGCTTAAAGGTTTTGCCTTTAATTTTCCAAATAATACAAAACTTAAATATACAATGGCTACTATGCTTAGCCTTGTTATATTGCTTAAAGCTAAATATACCCTAGCTAAATAAGATCTTTTACCTTATATATGTTAAATTTTTTTAATAAGGCTTCTAGCGCTATAATAACGCTATTATTCTATAGCTTAATAGCTAGTTTATAATTACTTTCCTTTTTCTTTATAATATAAGCAGCAGTAGTAATATAAACAATAACCTTTTTCTTTAGTTTATTTTTAAAGCCTAGTAGCTATTCTTGCTTATATAACTAGGGCAACATAGGCGCTATCTTCTTATTAGCGGCAGCTTTAGCATTATTGTTAATAGCTTTATTATTTTTATTTTAAAGAGAGGGAGAAAGGTTAGGGTTTATATAGTTTTGATAATATAGTTAGAGAAGGGTAGATTAGAAAACGACAGGTTTGTTAACTATATTTAAAATAACGTTGTAACTATTAATAGCTGCAATTTTATAAAGGCCTTGCTACTCTTCCTTCTTTCACTATATATATACTTTGCTTTGCAAGGAAAAAGACAATATTGCGTCTATTATAAAATTATTTTAATATTAAGGGCATTATTTACTTAGCGCTTAGCTAATACTTTGCAAAAAGCCCTTATAGCCTTTTAAATAGCCTCTGCTTGCTTAAGAGTTAAAGATAATAAAAAAAAGTTTATTATAATTTAAAGGTAAGCGCTAAAGACTAAAAGTATAGGCATTAAGCCGTCAAATTCTGCTATATTATTAATAGCTTTAATAGCTATTTGCAAGATAGCATTATTTAATATAATGCTAGCTAGTTTCGTATATAAAATTTTAAATGCTTAGCAGAAAAAGTTATAATATCTCTTTAGTTTACCTATTAATTAGTATACCTTTATAAGCACTTGTTTGCATATAACTCTTATTAGCCTAGCCTTGTTTCTAAACTCTATTGAGGCAAAGTTTGTGCTAGCGTTGTATATAATAATATTTAGCGGGCTTTAATAGGTATTAATCTAAAGTTAGCATAAGGCTTCCTACGTAACTTTGGCTAATATAGACGAAAGAAAACGTATGCTTTGAAAGGCTATAGAGGCATTAACAATATAAAGAACAAGGCGGCTGTTTAAATATATTACATTAACTAAGATTTTATAGTTAAAATTATAGTTGTTATATAATGTAAACTTAAATTATTATAGCGCTAAGTTATTTATTTAGCAGTAATAGCAAAATTTCTTAATTAATTGCAATGCCTTTTTATTAACATTATTATGCCTTGCCTTTGTTAATATTCAGTGTAGCTAACTTATTGTTAAGTGGCTAAAATAATAATAAAGCTGTTATAACTTAGCTTTTAAGAGAAAAGCTTTTGCTTATTTTATTTTGTTTAAAAAAAAACCATAGGTAGCCCTATTTGCAAACTACTAAAAAAGCCTTGTTGCCTTTAATTAACTTGTTTATAATGTTATTAAAATATACTCTTAAATAGTTTATATTAGCAAAGTAGAGAAAAGAAGATATAAAGGTTTTAAGAACATAGAAAATAATCTTTCTAATAAGTATATAGAGAGAGATAGTGTTGATTAATGTTATTATTAATTTCTTATTAAATTTAATAAAGGCTTAGCTAGCGGCTGCCTTATTAATTTAAAGAGATAAGTTTTTATATTAAAAGGCTATATACTACTTTTTGCTAGTAGTTGATATTTTTGCAGCACTTATATTAGAAAGAATGCTTTAAAAACAAAGTTTAAAATAGCGGTTCTTAATAAAGAATTATATAGCTAAAGTATTTGCCTTAGAGAGGCTAAAGGCATTATTACTTATTATATAGTATAGAAATGCTTAGTTTATAAAATACTAGGTAATGGCGGCGCTATCTTTATTATCTTTATTAAAGTTTTTATAATTATTGTTACTTTATAGCTATTATTAGTTAAGATTATATTTTTTATAGTTTGCTAAAAAGGCTATAAACTTATTTGCTAATGTGCTTATAAACTTATATTAGGCAATATATTAATTTTTTGCTTAGCGGCGTTTGTTGTTTAAATGTTTAGTTAACTAGTAACTTTCTTTCTTATTAACGTAAAACTTTTTCTTTTAATTATTATAATAGTTACTTTAATTATAGTTGCTATAGTTGCGGTTATTAAAGTTGCAGCTATTGCTATAGCTGCTGCTATAGTAGCTACTACGCAAATAAAAGCCTCTTTTACTATAAAAGGAGCCTTGGCTATAGTTATTATTATAATAGTAGTTTAAATAATATTGGTTGTAAAGCTTTTTGTTTAGCTTATTAGTAATTATTTAGTAGGGAGGAAAATGATTAAAGTAGGTTTTAACCCATAACCATAGGTTTAAAAATAATTTTTTACACTTCTTTGCTAGCTTAAAAAGAGTATGCTTAAATTTATATATCCTGCAGCATACTTAGATTACTATGGTTTTTAAGGCTCTTTTACTTTTAAAATTAAGGCTAAAGGCGCGTTAGCATAGTTATAGCTTATTAAGCAAAGCTTAAAGTATTTTATAAAGGCTTTTTTTAGGTAGCTATAGCTTTATTTTAATAAATATTATAAAAGTTTAGTTAATATAGTAATAGTAATAGTTTACCTTTATATTAAAGTGTTTTTTAAGTTTTTAATATGCTATTATAAAGCTATTTTGCTACTTAATATAGTAAATATAGTAGGTTTTAGCTTAACTTATAAGGATATAAGGAAATATAGCGTGAAATTGCTTAGTAGCAATGTTTGCATGCTAGTAAATGCTAAAAAAGATCTGCACTTTGTTATTTAATAGATTATATAGTTTACTTATATATACTTTTTTATAATCTTATATTTTTATAAAAAGAAAAGATAAATTAGGGTTAATTAGATTATTTTTAATAAAACAAAGAAAGAGAGTTTTATATAAGTTATACTTTAAAAAAGGGGTTTAAAGTAGGGGTATATTTGTTGCTAAGTATAATTAATCTTATTATATATATATACAAATAGGTTTTTTAAGCAAGTTAAAAGATTTATATTAATATATTAGTTTATTATATTCCTTAGTATTTTCTCTTTCTTATATAGGTGGTAATATAGTTGCTTAATTAATATAAAGAGGCTATTTTAATTAAAGAAAATAATTGTAAGTTTAAAAAATAGGTTAATTTAATTAAGGGAGAGGAGGGGAAAGTTAATTTAGTGGAGAAGATTGTTATTATTATAATTTCGTTGCCTTTTTAACAAATTTTATTAAAAAGGCTTTTGCTGCTTTAAATAGTTGTAATAGCAAGTGGGTGCTAGGCTTAAAGGTAGTTGCTTTAAGCTTCTTTTTATCTTAAAGAGATAAGTCTTTTATTGCAAAGAGAGCTGCAAACTGCTATCTTATCTTACCCTTTTTTTTTTTAATATAAACTTTTTATTTATAAAAAAGTCTCTTTAATTTGCAATAAAAACTTATGTTAACTATATTAAATATTTCTTTAATCTACTTATTAAATTTCTTTTAAAAAGCATAAAAGAGGTTATTATTATAAAGCTTTTTAATAGTATAATTATATATTGCTTTTGTAATTAAGATTATTAAGTATGCGTTAGTTAAATCTACTATAAAGGGGGCAAACTAAAGGGTTAGGTTAATAATAAACTAATTAGTTTTATTAACTTAGCTTTTTTATAAGATTTTTATATATAAAGTTGCTAGAGATAGAGATTAACCCTTAAGAAAACCCTTTATTATTTGCTATTATTAATAATTATATAAAAAAGTAAAGAAGGTTATTATTAATTAGTTAAAAAGGGGTTTAGTGTGTTAGTAAATTATTACTAAAGGGTATAAAATAAAACTATGCAAAAGAAAGCAACGCTAGAGAAATTTAGCCTATATATTTTATTTGCTTTTAAAAGGATTTTTATATAAATAAGTAAATAGCAGAGTAGTTGCTAGAGTAATAGAGTATAATCTTTTAAGTTTTAGCAAATGCATTTTAACTATATAATAAGAAAAGATTATAAGATTTAAAAAAATTATTATTGTTACAGAAAAGACTAATTTTTAAAGCATAATAAAGATAGTAATATATATATTAGTAAATATAATTATTAAAGGGGTTATAAAGCTATTTGCAATATTATTCTACATTAAGAATGCCTAGCAAATATAACGTATAAACGAAAGCTGGTTATAAAGATTAGCATAATACCTCTTCTTGCAAGATTTTAATAGTGTTGCTATTAGCAAACTGTTTTAAAGGTAAATTGTCTCTTTTACCTTACTATTTATAGTTAACTAATTTAACTACTAATTAGTGTTAGTAAGGTTTTATTTAGTTAAATAGTGCACTATTAGGTTATGTAATATATTTGTTTATTAGTAGTAATTAGAAGAAAGGGAGGCTATTTACGTTGGGAAATAAGGCCATGGAAGGTAGCTTATGTCCCTGTAGGTTGATAGCTATAGCAATAGCCCGGTCCGCCTTGGACTGGAGGCATACGGCCACTAGAAGGAACTAGCTGGCCAAATGGCTAGCTGGGCCGATACGGCCCGACGGCAATTGGAAGGGACCGTACGCGTGTACGCCTAATCCCTTTGGCGTACGACGATAGTTTCCCTTTCGTTTCTTCTGCTAGATATTATTAATAATAATAGCAATATACTCGTTTTTACTCTCTATTTAGACTTTTTTGTATATGGAGATTGATTTATTAATATTAATTAGTGGTTGAATAGTTAACTATAGATAGCAAGGTAAAAGAGATGAATTTTGCTTTGAAAATTGCTGCAATGTTTTTTAGAAGGGGTGTATTACTTACAATGATAGGCTTTGTGCTTTTAGCAGAAAATAATAAATGGCTTGTAAAGGGATTTTAGGAGGAGTTATTACTAGTAAGAGGCTGTTTTCTTTAACTGTTAAAGATAGCTAAGGGACTTTAGGAAGAGTTATTACTAGCGACCTTTTTAGTGTGTTTGCAACGCAGAACAACGTACGAACGACTTTAAGACCTTTTTATAAACGCTGGCGGCTTGTTTAGTGTTATATTATACTTTTGAGAAGATGATTAATTTTGTATAAAAACACTAAGACCTTTTACGAGGTTATAATGGCAAGCGACCAACCGGCAAACCTTTTTATTAAGTGCTTCTGCTCTTATAAAGATCTTACGATTTTTCCTGTCTTTACTACGTAACGAAGACATTAATAGCGCATATATATATAAATATATCGGCGACTCTAGAGTACTTTATACTGCGTTTCAACCTCTTTCCCGTTTATTTTTACTTTGTTTTTAGGCGTATGCGTATATATATAATAACCCAATTTCCCCTTTGTTTTTCACCCTTTGCATTCCATCACTACGCCACATTCATCCTAAGAATCCTTATCCCCTAGATTAAGCAACCCAAATCAAACCAGCATAGCCGATCCCAGCAGTTCAAACGACCCCTTAGTCAAGAAGACAGAAACCCCGGTGTCCGACCACGATGCCCAGCAGCCTATTTTAGTGTTAAGCGACCTTCTAGCAGGAACTAAAATCTCCTAGGCAATATAGCCCTTACTTAACGCCCGCTTTTGGTATAAGGAGGTATAGCTAGGCGCTAGTTGAATATACTTGTGTATGGTAGTTGCTAGGGCAATTGCCATCTATTTTAAGTGGTGCGATAACAACTTCTTTTACTATTTTTGTAAGGATTTTAGTAGGTAGACCGCTGATATGTTTAATGCTGTCTCCTTTAACCTGCGCCGCGACCTTAAGCAAGTTTTTTGTTAAAATAGGGTCTATACTAGGTGAAATAACGCTTTTATTAGACTATATTTAGTAACTTTCGCTGCTTGTGAGAAACTTATTGAGTAGGACTTAGTTAAGCTTTAAAACTAAAAACTTAACCTAAGGTTATGCGCTTATAAACGGCAGCAAGGCATTTTGCTACTAAGACTTCTTTAACCTTTATAATAAGAGGAAGCGCCTTAGCAAGAGCCTTAGATCCGTTAAGAGGAACTTTGGTAAAAATAATTAGACGGTATATAATAGACTGTTGAGGAACCCTTAGCATATTTTTAAGTTGAAGAAGCTTTAGGGAGTGGCCTGCAATAAAGCCCTTCGCTATTGTTGCCTTTGTCACGACTGCAATAAAACCCCTCGCAACCGCTATCCCTACCATACGTATAATAGACCGTACAATACCCGCAACAAGACCCCTCGAGGTTGCCTCCAGAACGAGGCCCCTCTGCGTCAGTTCTGGTGGACTGTATAATAGGACTGCGATCGTTGCCCCCTAACCGTCTATGTGTACTATACAACACTCCGTTCCCGGTACTAGAACCACTCGTATACTGTTACGATTTCTAGCGATATGACTTGTACAAGACCCTTCCTCTACTCGAGTACCTGAACAACCACATTGATATTTAGACTTTGACTAGCTTTACGAAGATGTATAGCCTAGATTAGAAGTATATGGGCAAGCTATATGACCTATTAAATGATAAGCTTAAGACTTTCTTTGGTTTTTGCTGGCACGCTTAAATCAAGCTTAGCTAGTTTTACGCCATTTTTCTAAGGATTTTAACCGACTGCGCTTAACGGTTCTATAAGAGCTACGTTACCCGTTCTAATACGTTTGCAGGAGCTTATACTAAGATTAAACGGCATTTTGATACGGAAGTTAACTATTTTTATTATTATATAGACTGGACCTTAATGACCTTTAATAAAATCAGGCAGTAGAACGATGGGAAGGACTTTTACGAAGTTTTTAAGATTTTGTTTGATAAGTTATAATTGTGCTAACGTGCTTTGGGACTAAATTACGCAGGCGAATAGGCACTTAAGACTATAGTAATCAAAGCTTGCTATAGAGTATATAAACTTGAATATGCTTTTTTTAAGCTTATTGTTATCTGTAAGGAGTTATTTTTTAACTTATGCTTTTTAATTGAGATCTACCTTGCTTGTGGTTTATAATAGCAACTGATTGCTGACGAAGTGGATGATTAGTATTATTTGGACCGCCGCTATAGTAATAATCGTGGCAGAGGTAGAGGCTTTTGCGGCAGCTTTTATGGCGGCTTTTGTTTGTGTAACGGCTTTTAAGGCCATAGTGGCAACTATTACAATAATCGCCCTCTCTAGCGGCATATGCTTTAAAAGAAGAAGTGCTATGTATATGGTAAAGAAGGTTGTTGGTTAATAAAATACTTTTAAGAGGAATGCGACCAATCACGTAACCAGTTTATTGCTAACTGCTAGTTTAATGGCAATAACTTTAATAGCTTTGAGACATATTTAGCAAGTTACAAAAGTGATGAAGCAGATTAAATATAGCTGGAAGACGAGGTTAACGATAATAACAAGGATTATGAGGAGAAGACTAAAGCTTTTATTTGGCTTGTAAACTAAGGCTTTTTATATTGCTTTATTGGCAACGATGTTTATTTTGCTAATGGCTTTAATATAGATGTTATGTAATTTTTTATCAAAGACCGCTATACCTAGTTATGATTTTAAGGCATATTATTTAATATAGGTGCTGTGAGGGTATTTATAGCTGGAAAAAAGTAATTTCTTGCTTTATAACGAAAGGACCCTTTTATTTAGCTTAATAAGTTAATAGTAGGATAAGCTTTAATTAAATTTAGCAAGGGATTAATAATAAACTTAATTGGAACTATTGTTGTTAATACTTTGATTAGGCGCGTTAACTTTTATATGCTAGATGCTTTAATGCCTTTTTTACTTTGCTTCGCAGATATAAACTAATTATACGTTTAATTTAATAATTTAACAGATTAACTTATCTATAACAATAAGACCATCCCTGTTATATGCAAATAGGGCCATTTGTGGTTCTTTTTAAGTAAGGAGGAATAGGCAGGCGTCTTTTTTATAAAAACAGAGCTATGACGCCTCTATCGTTGCTTTGGCTACTTAGCAACATACTAACTTTACCAGCTGCTTAAGAAGGCTGGTTATAATAACGTTAATGAGGATATATTATAGTTGATTGAGAAGTTTTATTACTATTGCTAATTGTACGGCAACGCCTCTTAGCGCTTTAAGTTCACTTTAAAAGACGATTGCGAGTTTAATTATAAGATTTTTGCAGATATTATATATTTTAAAAGTCGCTTTGTTTTTTACATTCTAGACTTTTTAACAGCTTTCTACAGCGGCTATTTCTTTTTATTTTTATCAGCTAAAGATATTTGAGAAGCTTTATGCTTATTATAGATTAATACTTATTAAGAATCTTTTAATGTGATTATATATAACGCTAGCACTAATTTTGCCTTTATAGAGTTTAAATTAGAAGCTAGGCTAATAAGAATTACGTATAAATAAGTCTTTGTTAAAGCTTACTAGTTAATTGGCAAGCTAGAACGGTATTATGCTTTATTTTGACGAGCCTTTGACATTTTATACGATAAGCTTTACAGTACAACGTTTAATAAAGCAATTTTGTAGATAGCTTTTAAGGCTGTTAATAATATTGTTAGACCTTACGAGCTCGTTTCTACCCTCTTCGTTTTTGGCGCATACTCTTATATAACGACTAATTTAGCCCTATTGCTATTAATTGTTAAGAGAGCCAAGGCGGTATAAAAGGCTATGAAGGCATTATGCAAGGCAGCAGTTGAGCGCTAAGTAAAGGGCGCCTTTAATACTTGGAATGGACTGTTTACTGTAGACGTGCTTAAGCTTTTACTTTAAAGTAAGGTATGGGTTTGGCGAGAGAAGGATGGCTGGCAGGGGCTTTATAAGATCGCGGTCGTTAACGGTTACGATATTACTCTTAAAATACCCAACGGGCTTGCTATCTTTAGATTGACCGTTCTTTAACTTTACTATCGCAACTCTAATACTAACGCTCTTCTTTTTTCCCCAGCGACTAACAATAAAGACTATTAGCCTTTTAACAATGCTGCTAATGCTATTGGTGCTGTTGGCGATATAATTGTAGTTGCTATGGAGCCTAAGCAAAGGGGACGACTTTTTGGCTTAAAAAATAAGCCGGCTAGCGCTTTTCTAACGAGGAAAAAAGAGGATAACTATAACTTTGCCGTTAAGTTGAGGAATAACGGCATTATAACGATCCTAGGCAAGCCGTTTAAAGCGTTTAACGCCTAAGAGGTAGATAACCTCGTTGGCCGTGGCGTTTTTAGCTTTAAATATTATAGCAAAGCTAGGCATAATGGCTACTGCATCTTTAAGGCCTAGATAGTATGGGAAGTTAAGGGCAAGACTACCAAGCTTTATAAGAAGTTATGCTTGGTTATATAAGGCTATAACAATAAAGAGAAAGCGTTTATTCTAACACAGTCCCTTATAATTTAACGTGCTAGCTAGCGGTTGATTTTAGCTTTTGCGCTGTTATTATTGCAAGGTAGTATAACGCTATCGTTACGCAATATTACCCAAGCATACCTATAATTATAAACTAAACTTATACATATTATACTAGCTGCTGTTCTAGCTGCGCTATAGACTAAATACCCTTGGAATACTATTATTAAGGTGATTAAGCTACTTTACAGCATTGCCAAAGCAGGCGTTTACTGGTTTGCTACGTACTAGGGCCACTATTAGGAAAAGCTTAATATATTAACCTTGACCTACAACCCATGCCTTCTAATTATTAATAGACCTTTAGAGACTTTTGGCCTCGTTAGTATGCAAACTAACGATATTTTTATCTTAGCCATGTTAGCTTTTTTAGCATTAGAAGATTAGAAGTTGCAAGAGGCCTAGTTTAAGGCTAAGGCTAAGACCTTTCTTTTCTTTAATACTGCTTTAGATTTTAACGACGCTACGTTAATAATAAACGGGATTAAGCTAGACTTAAAGCAAAAGGGTTAAAGCACTAAGATTATTTTCATTAATTTTAAGTTAGCTGACTAGGTTTAACGGTATATAGAGCAATGTGCCTATGGTGCTTATATCGCCTTGATTTGCCAATTAGAGGCTTTTTTCAACTTATTTATTGCTGCCCAGATTTAGAACCCTGATAAAGGTGATTGTATGAAGCTTAATGGTTGCTTATAGTGGCAATTTAGTAATTTATTAAGAGGGCTACGATATATTTCCCTTAATTTAGCGACGGCTAAGCTTTTTGTATTTGCCAACGGCTTTTTAGCCGGCAATAAAGATTTAAGCTCTTAGATTAGGTTTATTCTAGCAATTGGAAATAAGACCGGTATTAATGGTTAATTTACGTTAATGGGAAACTTTATGCACTAGAGTTTTACTAAGTGTAAAAGGGTTACTCGGAGCTCTTTGGCGTTAGAGATTTACAGGATCGTTAACGCTTTTAATATTAGTCTTTCAATAGGGACGACGCTTTGCCTGATAACTGATAGACTCGGCTTTCCTACGATGCCCCTGGTCGTTTATATAGACTTATATTCTTTATACAAGTGCCTAGTCAAATTGAGTACGACTAGGGAAAAAAGGCTGATGATTGATATAATGGCTCTATGTTAGTTATATAAATAGCGCGAGATTACAGAGGTATAATAGGTTAATGGCGACAATAACCCCGCCGACGCTATAACGAAGGTTATATTAAATAAAGCGCTGGAACGCCTAGTTAATAATAACAAGTTAACAGTACGAGTAAAGGGTTTTGTTTAAAGGCCTATAAACTAGGCAATAAGTATGTTTCCTTTGTATAGTACGACTATTACTTGTTTCTTTTCTATTTAGGCAACTAGTTGCCTACGGCTTGAGTTTTAGACTAATTTTTCAAAGTATACAATAGGGGTTTACGAGCCGATACAAAAGACTGCTAGTGTAGGTTGATAGTTATAGCAATAGCCCGGTCTGCCTTGGACCGGAGGCATATGGCTACCAGAAGGAACCAGCTGGCTAAATGGCTAGCTGGGCCGATACGGCCCGACGGCAATTGGAAGGGACTGTACGTGTGTACGCCTAATCTCTTTGGCGTACGATGATAGTTTCCCTTTCGTTCCTTCTGCCAGACATCATTAACAACAATAGCAATACACTCGTTTTCACCCCCTATTCAGACCTCTTCGTATACGGAGATTGACTTACCAACAGTCCCCCTTCGTTCTGCACTAGCCGTGGCCGGCTAGCGCCGGTCCACAGCGGACCGGTCCTCCAATCGGACAAACGTAGGCCCAGTCCTTCCTTTCAGCTATAAACCTACAATATTATAATATTTAAATTATTATATAATTATATATTAAGATATATAAAGGTAATTAAACTTAGAACCTTTACGTAGTATATTTTTGCAGCTTAGCAGGGGTTTGTGTAAGGCCCACTTTTACCAGCATTTAAACCTATACTTTTGGTTAAGAAGGCATTCATAGGAGAGTCTGTATGGGCTAAAGGGGAGGTTTATTGGTGTTCGGTCTAAAGTCAATTCCCCGACCATTATAGATTTGTCGTGGGACTGTTTATTGAATTGTTCTAGGTATTCTTCCTCTGGTCTAAGTTTCCGTACATGCCGCCTCCTTCTACCCCCGCGGCCCCGGGCCCCGCGGCCCGGCCCCTAAGCTTGGTGTCCCCCGCCTCCGTGGACCACCACCGTCGTCGCTGCTTGGGCACTTTGCTGTGCCAGCGGACAGCGAACAGCGGACAGCAATCATGGGAGAAGCCTGTTCTGATGTAATCGTCTCGCAAGACCAGAGACCATGGCGTACTCAGGTCTCTTGCCTGTTAGAATGCTCCCAGGAGTGACCCACAGCAGAGACGAGCATGAGGAGATGATCTTCTGAATTGCTGCGAATTCTCCTTCTGTGATAGAAAAAAGCAAAGGACCCTCAAAGTCGGTAAGCGTGATAACATGGCTTGAAATATCAAACTGGTTGCAGTACCTGAACTGCTTTGGATCACCTGGTCGAACGCACTGAAGCCTGCTTCGTATAGTGCAAGATCGGAACTTCAGCCCCAAATCGAATGTCCACCCGCCTTCAGAGCCTTGAAAACTTGGGCCAGCGACTTTATTGAAGCAGGTCTGACACCAGCACGAAAGATGAGAATATCGACCGACTCCGATGTAAGGGTCGGCTCATCCTGTTCCACGTCGGTTTTGATGACTCTCGCGTTGTGAAACTCTTCCACATATGTGGACTCTGGCTCCTCGACTTCATCGCTAGTAACGACGATTATGTACGAAGCATGCGGGTTCTTCTCTAGGATCTCAGCAGTATGCTTGGAGAAGCCCATCTCCAAGATCTTCTTGCCCGGGTACTTGAACAGAGCCAGGTTGACCAGATCAAATACAGACAAGCCGTCGACATCCGCAGTAGTCTCTAGCGTGTCAAAATCCTGCTGCCATGCCATCTCACCAAACGCGGCCTCCTGAAGTGCGCTCTCGATTCGCTGTGGGACGGGCGCCTCGTAGCTTGCCGTGCGCACGTTGATGATCTTCAGAACCATCTCGCTGTCGTCAGCCGTTATCTGCACGCTGTTCTCAAAGGAGCGGATACTGCGCTGGTCTACCTATGCGTATGCGTTCGCCTTTGTGGTGTGCAATTGTTGGGCGGTGTGCGGCTAGATGGCGACCTTATTAATTTGGACGGGCACTACGCTGTAGTTTATGGCTGTTGTTCGACTAGCGTAGATGGCGGCGATAATGAGCTGCAGCGTTGAGTCGACTGAGGCGGGGTGCAGGATGTAACGAGACTCTCTGAGGGCCTCTGAGGGCCTCGTTGACCACCTGCTTGATGTTGGTTGTGCAACTAGCCTCGAATCGCTTGCCGTTGAATTTGATATGGTCTATGTTCTGAAATGTGGGGCTGTAATCGAAGCCGACATTGCGGAGAGCCTGATTCCAGGCTTTGCGACTTGCTCGCTGCGGGAAATGAGGTGGTGTATGGGCAGTCTTGCTCCCGCGAGGTATGGTGTTGATGGAGATGGAGCCGGCTATGTGTTCTTTCTTGACGTTCTCGTTATTGATGGAAGACACACTGAAATCATACCAAGTGACCTTGTCTGATGAATCCGAGTCGGCGTACACAGAGGGACGGAGGTTGAAAAGTACTCCGATGTCGTTGTCGTCGTCTGGGGTGACGAGGGCCTTCTTGATAGACACGTCGCGGAGTATGTAGCTCTCCACAGCAGCAGGCTTGGCGCTGAGTTCGTTGAGTAATTGCCTCGATAGCCATGGCAAAGTATCCGGCTGCGGGAAATATAGACTCGACGCCGAGAAAATGGTCTTTGAGCCAGGGAAGATTGCGTGAACGGAGCACGTTGCGCCATGTGGGCTTCGCGAGGGAGCATCCGATAATAAGTTGGCCTAGGACATCATGGCGTGGAAACTTAGGCAACCGCTATTCGCGACTTGCACGGCTCTCTGCCCAAAAAGATTTGGCATAATTCAATTGGTAAGGCGGAAGGTCGACGACGATGGAGCCTTTTGTGTTAGTCAGCTTGCCACTTGGTAGTACCTCCTCAATCGTAGTCACACGGTCCATGTCGATTGGGTAATTTCGCAGAAATAGTTCGCCCGCGAGCTTGAGAAGTTGTGCAGACGAATCTGTTCTATGTAAGAGAGTGGGAAGGTAGCTAAGCTTCTTGGATCTGAGTTTAGTCTTGATCTGTTTGATCGGACCAGCCATTGCCGAATGTGGTCCAATTTCAACCAGAAGGTCAACTTTGGAGAATTCGTCACTCGTCAATAAAGTCTGGACGGCCTGGTTGAATAGAACAGTTTTCCTCAAATTTGAGCTCCAGTATGACTCGTCGAGGATGGTCATCTCTGGTATCACCTCCTTGGTGACAGAAGAGACCATTTTGGCGGTGGATAGGACGGGTGGATCAAAGGAGACCTGCTCTTCGGGGCCCCGCGCCCTTTGGCACTTCTGACCAGTTTTTTATACTTACTCGCGACGGGTTTTATATAGTGCGAGTGGTCCGCTTTTTTACTCGTTTTAACCAGGCGAACAAAGACCTTGTTGGCGTTAAGTTTAGCTTTGACAGTCTTAATCGCGTCGGCGTCTTTATTTAAAGTCAAGCCTATAGGCGAGTTATAGCAAGTAACAGCGACTTTACCCTAGACGTTACCTAGGTAGCCTAGAAGAGGCAAGGCTCGACGGTATTGGCACCGAGTCTAATAGCCATTATCGCACCGCTAGTATCAATGTCTTTAACAACTTTTCTATGGTAGTATGCAACAATACTAGCCTTTTTAGCCGAAATATGCCTTGCTGTGTAGGCCGCAGCGATTTCGCTAGACGAGTAACCGACAGTTACGACTGGCTGTATACCTTAGGATGCCAGCAGCTGGATAATGCAGACTTGAATGTCAGTGCAGAGTGGTTGGGAGAATTCGGCCTCGTTCACACGAGAGTCTCTTGGATCTTGTAGAAGTATATCCTCGATACACTATTCTGGACCGTCTGGCAGATCCTCTAGATTTAGGTCAAGCACTCGGAGCGAGCGCAGGAAGCTGGGGTAGTACTTCATCAGCTCGGCACCCATGCGTGCCCACTGAGCGCCTTGGCCTGTAAAGACAAACGACCTGATACACATTCGTCTACGAGAATCCTTGCAATAACATTGGAATTGCAACCCCCCCCCCCTCAGGCGGTCACGCCAACTCGTACTGGATCCGTAAAATCACAGATTTTATTTCATGTGAGATAAGAGTGAGAGGCGCCATCGACTGACTTGTGGGTTAGCCAGTCGGAGTTTGTAGCAATTCTGCACTGATGACGCACAACCTTGGAACGGTTAGCCTCCTTGTCGTAAACGAAGAGCGTAACCTTCAGCAATGGTCACCTTTGCCTTCTTTGAAAGACGGGAAGCAACGCATTTGAAGCACTTTCAAAGAGTATTTCAGACCCATTTGGGCATTTCTGTCTCGCGCCGTTGCTTCTTCTCAGCAAACTTGTCCAACTCGATCCAAATTTCCCCGAGAAGCCCAAAATTGTTCGTCACGTACCTAGGTAGGCCAGACTTTACAACTTTGAACCTCTTTTTGGATCCCTTCATCGTGAGCATGACTGACACAAAGAATGGTGGAAACCTACCCTGACGGCTGGCAAATGAGGTGGCCGAGCCTTTCGGCCTCAGGACAGAGTATCGAGGCCCCCTCATGCAAAACACCGCTGTCAGAGATCTTATTTCCGTCAGGCATTCCGCTAGCGAATTCTTGACGAATGACTGATACCACAAAGACACAAATATATTTTCCTCGTTATTGTGGCAGCGTCAGGATTCATGACATTCTTATCCAGTGTTTTCGCGATTTATAGACTCCCCGCTGCCTTGTTTCCGGCCAAACATCGGCGTGTCTTTGGTATTTGGAAGGAAAGAAACATCGAAGACGACGAATTGAGCCCTTTTTTTGAGCAACAGTCTACCAGCTCTCGATTTTCCAACGTGACAGTATCGCCAAGCTGGTGGATGAATCACTTCAAGGCCCCCTCCATGTAAGCAGACGATTGCACCGCTTCTCGCGCCACGTGCAGGCCGAGAGAATACGGCGCCCAATTCTGCTTCCTCAGGAGCTTCCACGGCACTGGTATCACCACTCGTCATTATCATTCGAGAATGGAACGCCAAGCACTATCTCTTAGGCGAGGTCGCAAGTCACCAACACGATTCGTTTACATTCCGCGAGGCTGTGGCACTTTTCAAGAAGACGTAGGCTCGGAACAAGAAGCAAATCACGTCGTCAGCGCATCCCTTCTCACGTTCACGGCGGCGTCGCCCCTCGTCGGCCCACGTACGCGTCTGAAAACAAAATTCAAGCACAAATCTTAGATCGGAGCTATTATGCCCTACCAGAAAAGTCCAATTGGTAGAGAGATTGGAGCCATGGACGATCTGGCCATGTGCTCGGTGGAGGAAGGGTGGACTGTCTCTGGGGACGATGAAATTCAAACAACCCTAGGTAGATTGCAAAGTTGAAAGTGTAAGGCTTTATACCTAGGTAGCGCGAGACGAATTCAAAGCGTCTTGAAAGCGAAGTCACGAAACTCAGTCCAATCTGCTGTTCTCAAACGTGAATGCCGCCCCCGCGGTTGTCACTGACATCTGAGCAGCCAAAATTTCAAACGGAAAATCTTGTAGCAAAAGGCAATGCCGTGCTACACATATTGAGAAGCCGAAGGTGGCCCGTGGGATACCCATATCGAGGTACGTGTTGGTAGACGTCACTTGCAAGTGATGGCGGGCAGTGCAGTATGTGAGAAATGCTGGGAGGTTTATTTGTCGCAAAAGCCCTCAGACACTTGTTTCCTGGCCCCCTTGCAATGTTGCTTAGATTCTTCAAAACTGCAAGGTATTTGAGAAATTCTTGGAAGGAATGTGAAAGCTGTTTGAGGCCTCGTTCAGGTACCCGAAAGCCCAACCTCCAGGCGAACACTTACCTAAGTACCTAGCTACTGCTCGGTTTCCAAACACCTGCGCACCGTTGGCCCCTCCACGGTCAGTGCCAACTTGCCCAGAAAATTAAAGCAACGCCCGCCTCCTGTCGTCGATTGCCCCAAGTTTTTCCTTCTGGATTTCCAGTTCCTTCCCTTGTTGACTTTCACACAACCAGACACGGTACAAAGCAGATCCTGAAGCTTGTCTGCACGACCACGAGCCACCCTTTCCATCGATTACCGGTTTGGCTTTCACAAGTCTGCATCGCCGACTGTCGTCTTCCCGAAGTAGCCATCATGGCGGAGCTTCCAGAGACGAGGGCTGGGATGCACGCCAAAGTGGACAAGTTGATGGATGCCGTCAGCTTAAGGGAGGAGCCAAACCATCACAACACAGGACAACGCTTCATGGCAGATGACCTTGGTAAGATGTCTTTCATCCCAGTGTAGCCTGTCAGACCACATCGCTGATGTTCAGCGCTCCTCAGCCTTCTCGAGACGGGCAACTTCGACTTCGCGGATGTTACCGTGATCTGCGGTGACAAGACGTGGAAGCTCCACAAGTCAATCATTTGCGCTCGATGTGAATGGTTTCGGAAAGCGCTCAACGGGAACTTCAAGGCATGTTGCACTGGTCCCTTCTGGTGGAAGGTGCCATGAGTGAGATGGAACTGACGAAAACTCGACACAAGCAGGAGGCCAAGACGAACACCGTCGAAATCAAGGACTTTGACCCTCAGATCATCGATTGCCTGATCCATTACATCTACACTGGTGTGCTAAGTGCTGCCAAGCTGGGACCACCGAGGTGCCTCCTCAGCGCCTGCGTACGGGTTTGGGCTGCTGCCGATTTCTTCATTCTCGAGGACCTCATGAGCGATACCCTGACGACCATTGCGCAGTACTGCGACGAGAAGCTTCGCATCATCGTCCATGTAGATTCTGGGATGCTCGAGGCTGGCCACGGCCAAAATTTCTTCGACCAGCTATTCGAGGCGATCACTGCGGCGTACATCGACTATCCCCACGCAAAACCTTGTCAGAAACACGCTGTGAGGCTCACATTCTTTACCTGGTCGCCGTTCCAGAAGCACGCGGCGGTGGCACCGCAGGTATTCACACATGAGCTATTTCTTGCAACAATTCGGGGACGTCGGAGTCAATGGACCGGCCCCGGTGGCAGCTATTCGGAGTACAGTCGCCTCAAGCCGCTCGCAGGAGGACTATGCACATGGTGCTCCGCCGACAACACAGGCATCCCAGTCTATGCTGTCGAACCGTGGATTGACCCCAAGGGTGACGAGCGCCCAGAGGTCAGGACATCCTCGCGGTGTGCGCAATGCGCCGAGAAACACGGCTTGGCGAGGCCTAACACTTGACGCGATCGCAAACAGATGAGCGCAGTCGGTTCTAGCGTGTGAGAAGAGCGGATGAATGCTCGCATCAAGTCCTCGACAACTTCACGGACATATGGGCGGCACCTTTGGTCAGAACAGGCGCGGTGCTTTCTATTTTGATCTGAAAATCATCAATTTAGTCTCCCAACGCGGAATGAAAATCTTGCGTCTGCATGCGTGTGAACACCCAAGTATTGGTGTTGCCTGTCACGACAGCTTTTCACTACATGGCGCGCTATTGATATGCTGTCAAGAGACAAGGACGTGAGATGACCAGCTTCATAGGCAAGATAGCCGGATAGCGAAACAACGCGATCCAAACATGATGCACGTTTTCCGGCATTGCAGTACCGGTGAGAATTGTCTTCAGTCAATACTTAGGTACCTGGGTATATGTAGCCAAGAGGCGACCGCAGCATCATGGTCATCACCGTCAGCGTTCCACACAGTTCAGTCAGTTCAGTTCAAGATACCAAAACTATTCACTGCTAAATTTAGGCCAAACTATTAACTAAGCTAAAATTTCAGGCTTACTAACTGCTTAGACTGCTTATTTTAATTATCTAATTAAATAATAAAAAGGCTTACGATGCCTTAGTCTCATTAGTCTTAATCTCTCCCTTTTTTATTTCCTTTGCTAAACTATTATAAAACCTATTTTTAAACTAGTTTTTTAAGCATAATAATGTTTTAATAGTTAATACCCTTATTTAAAGCCTTTGCAAAGTTATTATTAGCTTTCCCTAGCTAAAGATTTGCTTATATTTAATAAATATTACAAAAATAAATAATATATTAAAAGCTATTTAAAATAGAGTAAAATAGTTTTTCTAATAATTGCGCCACTAGTAGAAAAGGTTAAATGCCTTTTTTTAATCGTTTATAAAAATAATTTTTATCTTAAAATATCTTTAAAGCTTAGTCTTATATTGCTAGTCTTTATTATTATTTTTATTATTTGCTAGAAACAATGTTTACTAGCCTTTTATTACTAAAGCTAACTATAGCGCAAGCGTTGTAAATGATAATAAAGGCGCTTAATGCTTGCTATAAAAAATCTTAAAGTTTTTTGCAATAATTTTAGCAATGCTTAGCGCAGCTTTATATATATTATAAAAATAATATCTTAGGTATAAAATGCTAGCAGGAAAGTATACTAAGCATTTAAAAAGCTTATGCTTATATTGCAATAATATTTTTATCGCTTATTGTATAAAGTGCTATAAAAACTTTATGCTAGCAAGCCTATAATTATTTATTATAATATCTAATAAAACTTTCTCTTATAATAATTTTATTATAGCTAGCCTAATTTTGCTATACCGCCGCTGCTTTAATATTTTTAAGCAATTATTTTATAATAGCGTTGTTTAAGAAAAAAAGATTATTATAATCGCTATAAAAAGCTAGGTGAAAAAAAGGGCTAAAAGGGTTATAATAATTATAAAAGCATTAAAATAAGCATTGGCGAAATAGTAATCTAGTTATAAATTTCTTTCTCTAAGTAAATCTTGCTATTATTAAATCTCTCAAAAAATCTGCGTAAGTGCTTCTTAAAGTCCTACAACAAAGACAACATATTATAAATAACAGCATTATTACCCTTATAATATTTTATATAATAGAGAAATAGCTTAAGCAGTTATTAAACACTCTTAAAAACAGCCTATTTTTGTTTTGTTAAAAAAGTAATCTTTTTACCCTTATTATAAAAGCTTATTATAAAGTAATCAACAGCTTTTCTTATACGTAACAAGCTTAAGATCTCTGCCTTTATTAAATTCCACCTCGTCTGCTATGCCATCTTCACATTAATTATTTAATAATATCACTAATTTAAAGATTTATTAAATCTATTAATAATGCTAGCAATGCTATAGTAACATCTTAAGCAGTAGCTTTTGCAATAAGGCTATTAATAAAATCCTTAACTAAATCACTGCTGCCAGCTTAACAAAGGGCAAATTTAGGTTGCTAAAAAAGTTGCTAAAAAGCTTTAATCCTCTAAGGGCTGCTTTTAATATAAATAGCAATCTAATAAGCGTGGCAGATTGATTTAATTCTTCTTTGGTAAAATTTAAGTTTATTATAAAGTTGCCAAAGCGCCTACGTTTAATTTTAATATAGCGTTGCAAAGTTAATAATAATAATATATTATAAGGGCAAATTTACCTCTAAATCAGCATCTTTAGCTTTAATTTCCAAAACTGCTTTTAAGTTGCCCGCTAGGAACCTCTAAACGATAAAATTAATTATATAACCCTAATAACAACACCTTCTCTCTTTACAAAGCAAAAGGCTATTACAATAATTTAAATTTAACATCTTATAAAACAGCAATTATATAGCTTTATTATTAGCCTTATAATTATCAAATATAAGCCAGCTAATCTTTTTAGCTAACTTAAACTCATTTATAATTTTAGCTATATAATATGCTATATTCTTACTAGTATAATAGCTATTAATAAGCCTTAAAGCAATTAGTTAAGTGCGTTATTAATATTGCCTATTAATAAAGTATACAATTATAGCTAAAACCCCCTTCTAATTAAAAAAGATCTATATATTAAAAGATAAATAGATTTTAGACCTTGCATCGCAATAAAGCTATATTAAAAAATCAGTGTAATTGTTAGAAAAAGCTATAACAAGCTACCTTATAATAATACTATTACTTTATAGAAAAATCTCGTCTATAAGCTTAAGATTAAAGCTATATAAGATTTAATAAAAAAAAAAGTGCTTAACACTAAAGATAGAAATATCTTAAGTTACAATCCACTTTACTAGCATCTTTTATATAATTTGCTTAAAGCTATTTATAGGCTAATTATTATTATTATAATATAAAGGCGCTAGAGCAGGCGCTTTGCAATGCTTTAGCCTTTTTTATTTGCATCTGCTAATAATCTTATATAGGGCAAAATCTTTAGCTATTGCCTTTTTAATAAAGTCTTTAAAAAGACTAAAGTTATAATGCTCTTAGCCAAAGGCTTTAAGATGCTTTAAAGCAAAAACAATAATATTAATTATATTATATAGCTTATATTTATAATCCTTATTACAAATATAGAAAAACCACCACTTAGTTTAAGCATTAAGTAATACTATCTTTGTTACTAATAACTTTTAGCAACTTTTACCCAAAGGTCTATATATTAAAAAGCTTACGCTTGCGCTTTTTTAGCTATAGTATCTACGCTGCGGCAATAAAGCTATAGATAAATTTACTAATAACTTTAATATAAGAAATGTTGCTAAATATACTAAATAAGTGCTAATTAAAGTTATAAGCCTTAATCTAACTCTATATAAACTAGCGTTATAATAGGCGACTAAGCAAGTTAAAAGCGTTAAAAGATATTATAAGCTTTAAAGATATTAGTATATATAAGAGAATAAAAAAGAGGGGAAATAAAAACCGCTTAGCTAGCAAAAATATAAGCAAAACTAATTTTTATAGGCTGCTGTTACATTGTTTATAGGCTGGAATTACATTTAGCAGGGCTAAAACACTAAAGCTAAAAGCAATAATATAAACTAATACACTAAAATCAAGCTATAATGTAAGGCTACTAGTCTTTATATAGAGTAATTTAAAAATCTAGCATATTAACTAGTTAGACTGCAGTTAACTGCTAAAAAAACAAACTAACTAACTATAAGGATTAATTAAAACTATAAACTAAGACTGCTAACTAAACTGATTAAACTAAACTGTGTGGAACGCTAATCACCGTTAATCGATGGCAAGTTCCAGCAAATTTTCAGAATGTGACTTTGCAGGGTCCCGTATACAGCACGGCTCATTCCTCACTCTAGCTTGCATTGTTAGTGTTATACGCACTGACCAAGAAAGGGCTGGGGGAGCGTGAAAAATACAATAGTCACGGTGGAGTTGAGTTCATTCTATTTCGCTTTCCGGATTGGCGGGCATGACGACCCTTCGTAGAAGGGCTTGTTCACCTGCATCAAACAAGGTGACATTCACATTTCAACGATGCAATCATGGGTTGCGGGGTGCTGCCTGAATAACCACACCAACGGAATGCCTAGACGTTGATGGAACCGTTGACTTCTGCCAGGATGGCAGCCAATGTTGAAGAGAACGGATATTTGTACGCCCATTTTCGGATATCCCACCCTAAGTGGCGCTAGCGCAATTGCTGCAACTAATCAAAAGCTTCCCTGCGATTATATAACAATGTCCCTTTATTATACCCTGCTATTTATTTATATAATTATTAAAATTATTTCCTTTTAACTTTTACTTATAATTCTTTTTATACAACTTTTAACTGCGCATATTGCTAAACAACGCTTTTAGTTACAAAAGCAATGTTAATTAATTAAATTAACCTAAAAAAAGTTATCGCTAACAAGGAAAATAAAGCTGCTAGCAGTATAAAGAAAAATATATTAGATAAGGTTTAATAGGCCGTTAGCTAAACTGTTGCCTAAAAAGCTTAAGGCTAGCAAAGCGCTAGCTAAATAAACTGTTAATAAACTAGCAGCAATTGTAAAAAAAGCAATAAAGGATTGTATTTAGGTAGCATTATTACCTAATTAATTAGCTTTATAGCAATTTTATAATAAAGAAGAGAATAAAGGTGTAATAAACTATAATTAAGTATAATTAACTAAAATGTGCTGTAATAAATATTATATCTAGATTACTGCGATTTAGGGTAGGTTGCAGATGGTAGTGTTAATTTACACATGCGCTAGCGCCACTTGGGGTGGAATATCCGAAAATGGGCGTACAAATATCCGTTCTCCTGTTGAAACCTTGGGTGGGGCACGATACTTGAAAGTCGCCGATACAAAGAAATAATGTTTATATCTTGCCCTCCGGGCTTGCTCAGCTATTGTAGCATAGCCGCAGCTCGGAGTGCTCCATCGATGCGATCATTCAGGATAGGAGGGCTTTATTCCGAGACCCCCAGGGCTGTGCTCGCAGATACAGAAACTGTCCGACGAAAGGAAGTGATGAGTTGAATGATCACTTGCAAGCAATCAAACGAGCCTCCCTTCAGAGGTGGCTGTGAGGAGGTGGATGGCGTCTGGAACTCTTCAGTCGAACGGCTTTTCATGCGCATTGAACGCAAATGATCGTTGGTTTCCATCCATGGATGCGAGACATGCTCGAAGGACGGGGCCGGAGTCAGGTATCTCGACCTGCTCCATCTGGAGGAAGATACAGAGCATTCCCATGATGTATCATAATCACGTATAGCACGTGGAAATCCGGCCCGCCAATGGCATCATCTAAAAGTACGGACTTGTGGGCCCTCCAACGGCCCACATTTGCCATATCTATGACGGACATTATCTTGTTTGATACTGCGGTTTTAAACTCATTATATAATAGGAGTTTCTTCTGACTTACCACACCTGTGCAACTTGAACCGAGAGTGAAGAAATCATTGGAATTGCACGAGATCGGAGAAGGAGCATGCCTGTGGTAAGGCTTAATAAGAGCAAGGCTGGGTTTCAGTGGTGAGAAATATGTGTTCCTTATGATCCAGGGGAGATCACCCTGGCCAGCCGGCAAGTACCCAGGTGGCAGGGCGGTCCTTCACGTCTTCAGTCCCCGCTTCTGAGCAGATGACATGTTGATCGTAGCACCGCGGTAAGTGGGCAAGATCCTCGAGGCCGAGTCAGGGTCCATCTGTCCAATGGCTTCATGCTCCCATCGCCCTGAAGTTACATACCCTACTCGGCAAGGCCAACCTGCCGGGGCCCCCGGAAGACCACCCGCCGCGCTCTTGTCCGTAAGCGTACTAGAGAGACCGCGAGTTTTTGGCGATGGGACGCTGCTCATCAGGGGGATCCACAAAGTCAATGTCAATCCCTGGTGTCAATCCTTCGGTGTCAACTCCATCGCCGCGTCGGTTAGCGCAGAGCTGGGCGCCTCGTCAGCACGGAATCCTCCTGGAGATCCATGAACTGACAGGTCCGATGATAAAGGTCCTGGGAGCTTGCCGAGTCGACCCCTCGGACGATTGACCAGGACAGGGCCAAAAGACTTTCTGTTCTTCACTTTCTTGGCCCTCGTCTCCTCCATGTCGTCCTCCGCAGACACGCCTACGACGTCGACGTCGTCGTCGAGCTCCCGCAGCCTCCCGGCGGGCCGCAACAACACGCTCGCCAAGGCGGGTAGGACGTACCTGGACAGCGTAGGATCATGTTCAGCATATCCCCTCCCCATCGATCTCATGGAGACGCACCGCCAGATCCTATTCGCGCAGCTCAGCACCACAATCTACGACACCCTGATATTAAACAAAGACCTCTTGGACGAGCCGCCGCTCCGGGTCCTGGAGCTCGGCTGCAACACGGGCTGGTGGAGCGCCGAGGTCCACCGGGAGTTCCACACGCGCCAGGGCCACCGGGCCCAGTTCGTGGGGCTGGACCTGAAGCCGCCGCTGCCGGAGGACAACTACTACCGGGACCTCGGCATGGCGTGGGAGTACATCCAGCACGACATCAACAGCACGCCGTGGCCCGTGGCCGACGGCTCGTTCGACCTGGTCATGGCGCGCAACATCACGCTGGCGCTCGACGCGAGCAAGTACTCGGACGTCGTGGCCGAGTACGCGCGCGTGCTGCGGCCGGGGGGCACGCTGGAGCTGTGGGAGCACGACTTCACGATCCGCTCGATGCGGCCCCGGGTCCGCGGGGCCCTGGCGGCGGACGGCGGGCCCGAGGACCTGGCGGCGCTGGGCTGCTACCCGGTCGCGGACAACGCGCACTTCGGCCCCGCGGGCAACGCCTTCGTCGCCGAGTACAACGCGTGGCTGACGGCGGCGCTGGCCGAGGTCCGGTTCCCGACGATGCCGTGCAGTTACATCGAGGCCATGTTCGCCGCGCAGCTCGTCGAGGGCTCCGACGAGCTGGATATGGCCCGCGCGCGGCGGGTCGCGGTGCCCCTGAGCGGCGGCGCGGGCGGCATCAGCTGGGAGAGGGAGGGGGAGGAGGAGGAGGACGGCGGCGGGTTGCGGCCGCCGAGGTCGCTGACGCAGGAGCAGGAGGCCATCCGGCTGGCGGCCGTCGAGAACTTCATCGGCATGGTCGAGGCGTTCGAGCCGCTGCTGAGGGGCGCGAGCGGCAGGACGCAGGGCTCGTGGGACGCCTGGATGAACAAGGCCAGGAAGAACTGGCTGCAGGACGGGGGCTTTGCTCGCGGGGAGTGTCTCGAGCTCGGCGTCTGGAGTCTGAGGAAGAAGGGCAGCGGCTGAGATGACACCGCACCCTCCCCCCTGGCCCCAAAAAGCCAAAAGAAAAATCATATCAAAAGCTTATCACCAGCTTCCAACGCCCTCTGAAGAAGAAATTTACCCTACCTTTGGGCGACGAACTCTGGGGTCGATCGCCAGTGCATATCTCGCCTGCACGCCATGTCAACTCAACCATGGTCGAGACGCGCCGAGGGCTTGGGTCTACTGGATCTATCAGCCGCGGGCCGCATCCGGACCAGATCCGAACCATGTCTTGGCTTTATGGCCCGCCTCGGTGACGGCCAGCGAGCAGCCCGGCCGAGATTTGAAGCAATCTCATTTCATCCATACGAACAGAGATAGGCCATTCGGATCAATAGATGCATCTGCGCAAGCCACGGAATGGGGACTCCTGCTGCTGCAAGGCCTCGTCATAGACCGACGCCTCCTCGTTGACAGTCCTTGTTCTGAGGTTTTGTGGATCGTATGGGCACCGACAGGGCTACTCTGAACTTGGCCTCCTCCTCGTGTCTGTTTTCTTCACAGGCTCTGTGCATGGAAAAGGGCCTAGCGACGCTGAATCGGCGGAGTGTTATTCGATGTGAGACCACACTTGACGCTAGTTGTCGGAACGAGGATGGAACGTGAGCGCACCGTCTGAAGCTCGATGGTATACTGTGTCTTTGTGATCGGAGGACCTGTCAGCGGGCATCTTGCAAAGATGTTATCATTCCGGAAAGTCTGTGTACAGTCAATGAACATACCATATCGTCAAGGTATCCAGACTCATGACCCTCTGCAGGACGCAAGGTATCGTCAATGTCACGTCCTGTGCTTCCTTTGCCAAGGTACTTTGAAGCGCACACCAGCACCATCATCTTGGTGCCGAGAACCGGTCAACACTGAGGCCGACCGATCGCACAGAGGACCATGTATCCAGCGTTCAACGAATTGAACCCGCGGAGGACATATCAGACAATGTTGCGCAGATTCAAACGATCTCACCACCCGTCCTTTGTGTGTGCAAGTCAGATGGCCCCCCAAGAATTTCACGACGTCAGATCTCCACATGTTGCACCACCCCACCAATCGATCCGCTTGAGCGTTTATCCCCTGAACCCCACACGCTTGTCTCTGGGCGGCCAGGGGTGGGGGGGGGGGGTCGTGTATGTGGATGAGGGGCAAACAGAGGGGTAAAGTTATTGCGGTGTCGCCGAAGACGGGTTCCGGTGCTGGGCACGACGAACCCCCCTCGGGGAGTTGTTCTCTTCACCGAACAGAGCAGGGCAAGCTGGAGAAGAAGAAAAAAGGCCCAGCCGAACTGATTGCCTTTTCGCGAAGTCGCGAGCGCAGATCATATCGTACGATACGCAAGGGATGAATTGCACGGCAACTTTGATCCTTCAGAATTACTCCATAAAAGAAGTGAATGGCAGATATCCTCAGCTTGCTGCACGGCTTGTCGACCCCTGCGGAGCCGAGCGTTCGAAAGGCGACGCGCTTCACTCGAGGGCCCGCTCAACGTCGCAAATCCATAGTCCCTGATTCGCAGAAGTGCTATTCTACAGGCTCAGTCCCGCAGAACCAGACATGAACCCATGCCCAAGCAAGTCGAGTGTGTACCCGGATGTTTGGACAAGCCCGCCGTCTGGTTCATGGGTAAGACCTTAGCCGGCAATCTGGGGAATCCGGCGCCAAAAAGGACCAGCGCTGTTCCAGCTCCCCGGATTTTGACATTTTGGGTTTGTCTGGGGAAAGACAGGCGGGAACGGGCGACTCAGGTCGTTGCGATTTCACAAGCATCAGCCCATTTCGCAGGCTCCCTAAGTCCCCCTTCCCCACAACTCCGGGGTTGGTGGTGCAGAGGGGGAGAGATTGTTCCTCCGCCGGGTGTCTGAACCGCGCTGGATCCTGGCACGATTTGCCGAGTAGCGTTCCGTGTCGAGGGCTAGTTGTTCCGGAGCCCAGCAGCGAGATTGAGGAGAGTGGCAGGGAGAATAGAATTGACATATGCTTTATTATATATGTATGTGGAAGTTCCGGACTCAAACGAGACGTAGCTTTTCCTACCCCTAAAGATTCCTGTTTTCCAATTTTGAATAACGTTGTAGCCTTGATCCACCATCTCCTATACCCAACCTCCCCACGCATAGTTCCTATAAGAATACTTTCGTACGAGTAAAGACAAAACCTCCACACCGACCACTGCCAGGAAGAACGGCGACAGAATGGCAACTACCGCGACCGACGGAGTAAATGGCCACACCAACGGTGCCACAAACGGCACCAACGGCACCAGCAGCGCGAACGGAGGCGCCAGCAAGTTCGACCCAAACTTCACCCAGCATGTCATCAACCTCATGAGCCCAGAGACCAAGCCCAGGCATAGGCAGATCCTGAGCTCCCTGATCCGTCACATGCACGACTTCTGCAGGGAAGTCGAGCTCACACAAGACGAGTGGATCATCGGTGTCAACTACGTCAACGCCATCGGCGGTGCTTACCAGAAGAACCGGAATGAGGCATGGCGGGTGTGTGATATCTTGGGTATTGAGTCGTGAGTTGTTCTCCCCCCCCCCCCTTCTCTTCCCCGGTCTTTTGCTCCCACCAACCAATCGAAATCATACAAAAATGGCAAACGGGATACTAAAACCATGGCTCTCTCATGCAGCCTCGTCGACGAGATCAACCACAAGATCGTGACCGACAAGGGCCTCGAGCCGACCTCGTCCACGATCCTGGGGCCCTTCTGGTCGCCCGAGACGCCCTTCCGCGCCAACGGCGACAGCGTGGTCCAGAACCTCCCGCCCGACGGCCAGGTGACGTACTTCCACGGCGTGATCCGGGACGTCGACACCGGCAAGGGGATCCCCGACGCCGTCTTCGACATGTGGCAGGCCAGCACCAACGGCAAGTACGACGTCTTCGACCCGGAGAACCAGACGAGGCACAACCTGCGCGGCAAGTTCCGCACCGACGCCGAGGGCCGGTTTTCGTTCTACTGCCTCAAGCCCACCGAGTACGCCATCGACACCTCGGGCCCCTCGTCGGAGCTGCTGCGGCTGATGGGGCGGCACCCCAACCGCCCTGCGCACATTCACATGATGGTAAGTTTAATAATGAGAACAGGACCGAACATGAAAGAAAGAAGACAATAACTGCAGGTTGTTGTTGCTGGTAGTTTTGGAAAGATTCATATCGCTGACGAGCCCGTCTCCACCAGGTCACCCACCCAGAATACGTCGGCGTCACCGCACAGCTGTACCCAAGAGACGACCCGTGGCTGGAGACAGACGTCGCGTGCGCCGTCAAGGACGACCTGCTGCTCGACTTTGTGCCCGTCAAGGACAACCCCAAGTGCACGCTCGACTGCGAGTACAACGTGCGGCTCATCTCCAAGAAGTACAAGCCCGATTCGACGATGCTCACGACGAACGCCAACATCATTGGCTCCAAGGAGTAAAGCGAACGGGGAAATGGAGAAAAGGGGCGAGGGGGGGGGGGTGTTGAAGCAAGAGGGATGAAGTATGTAGTACGTGCGTATGTATGTTCGGACGCTCGGGACGGATTGGCAACGCCGGACTGTGCGCGCTCTCATGGCTGGGAAGACAGCCTTGGTTCCGAGCGCCGCACTTGAGGAATGGGAGGCACATATATCCTTTTTATAAAGACCATATCGGGAGCTTTCACTACAATACCAGCCACGTTCTTCACCTGCGATCATTGTCAAACCTATCGGTCTACTTCATCATCAGTGCTCAATGATACGGGAGTGGTTCCAATTCTTGCTCATGTGCCAGACTGCAAGGTGAGTTTGCAGCCGCGCTGTGGCAACCTCGTGTCGGAGCCCGGGCCTCTCACGGGTAAGCGCTCTGCCGTTGCCCATGGCCGTGCACCAGGATGGAGATTTCGGGTTGGGGGCCTTTTCCAAGCTCGGGGAGTGAGGAGTGCTCTCTTCCGCCAGAACCAGAAACGACAGGTCGTGGCGGATGACAAGTTGCAATTGATGGCGGCCAGTCTGAGTAGCCCTTGTGAGGACAAGGATCAAGTGCGTAGAGTTTCAAGCCTGCGACCGTGTTTGTACTCAGAGATTAGAGAGAAAGCGTCGAGTTGCGCGGCATCGTCGGGTGCTGATGACCACGCCGGATATTTCGAGGGCCTGCATAGGAGAATGATCGCATCGCTCGCACAGTGTGCAACGACTGCAGCATAGATTTCCTCGCAGCTGGCTTCTAGAACGCCGAATGATGGGACCCACCCCCCCCCCTCTTCACCAAAATGCCTCCTTTTTGCCTCTAAATAGCACGCTGCCTCCATGTTTCCATACTCCATGCCGATCCGTCGTTCGCGCCACCAGGGCCCTTGTCTAGCCAACAAAAGTGCTGTCTGTTTCCCTACTTAGAAGACACTTGCACCTAACCCCTGCCGCCGTTGTAGTCCGCACCGCCCGCCTTCCGCAGGACGGTGACGATGTCCGCGTGCTTGAGCTCCCTCTTGTCGTCGGTGCGGATCTCCTTGCTGTAGTGCCGCAGGATCTTGCCCTGGATCTCGCCCGCCTCGGTCGTGACGCGCGCCCGGCGCATCATGCCGGCTCCCGGGCCCATCCACGTGATGAGGAGGAACTTGGTCCGCGTGCTCTCGCTGTCGTTGGCGTACTCGACGCGCACGTAGGCGTACTGGATCTCGGCGTCGTCGAGCGTGTTCTTGGCGGCCACGATGGCGTTCTTGGGGGTGTTGCCGCCTTCGCCGTCCTCGAGTTCCGTGTCGTCCTTGTCGTCCACGAAGCACTTGTCTGTGCCCGTCTTGGTCAGGCTGAGCTTGTTGCCCTTGGCGGCCGTCACGACCAGCCACGAGGTCTCGTCCTTGTCGTTGCGGACGGCCTCGTAGGCCTCCTCGATGGCTTGGACCTCGGGGGAGCCGATGTTCGACATGTTTGCGGTCGAGGTGAGAGGGAGGGGGGGGGAGGCTTTCCAGGCGGCAGAAGGGGAAAAGCAGCAATTGATTAAGCGGTTGTGGCTCAGCCGAGCTCTGACGAGGTGGTATAGGTTTGGTTGTATGCGCTACGCAGTAGACACAATAGGAACAGAGGAGGTGATATGTGCCGCCGGGAGACGAAGCCCTCATGGGATGGGGGAAACGTGTCGAGACCCTGAGGGAACCCCTGTCACCGCTTGGCTTGGGAACACCCTGGGGACGCTACTATAATTGCACCCTCAAGAGCCACTGGAGCTATGCTGTTCTCTACCACGCTAACCTGAATTGGTGGGTCTTTGCCCCATGCAGCAAAAGAGCCAGCAGGGTACTTAGGTAAATATGCTGGACATATGCCCAATTAAGCTCCCATGAAAAGAGATGAGGACCTTGCAGGTTTCACATATTCAAGGAGGCCTTTGAGGGTTTATAAACTTCTCAAAACATGTTAACAAGCTGTCTCAACTGAGTGATGAGGTAGAAACCACCAGTCACAGTGGTCTCTTGGGGCGCATGCTGTTCACTTAGGTGCAAACACTCGGAGACTTTAGCGCATGGATCGACAGGGCACGGGCGTCTTCAGTAACACGGCCAGCGCCGGCGCCGTGGTACTGGGACGAACCTGGAATGGTGCATTACGGCTCAGCTTGTCATACTTTGCTTTTGGTGATGCGCGAAACTTTCACATGACATTAACACACCACCGTCTGAAGAAGACAAACCAAGCTCACCATTTCGACTTCAAAAAAAAAAAAAAAAAAAAAGGGCAAAAAAAAGGGCAAAAAAAAGGGCAAAAAAAAGGGCAAAAAACTTCGTTTGTTTGTCAACGCCGTCGTGTCCAATACAATACCTCCCCGGTCAGGCGGACAATACCACATTTCCCAATGTTCATGCGTCAATCCCTCCGAACCCTACGCTTTGCGACCAGAACAACCCCTCATTGGAACAAACGGACCTATGCGACGATGGCAGAAGCTGGAGGCTCAACGCAGGCATCGACAGGACCCGTTGAGCAGGTGATACGAGAGAAGGTCGGTCCGCTGCACATTCAACACGATGACTTGAATACAAACAAAAGACGATGCTGACCTGTGCCTTTGTTGGTGTTTTCTATTCCAGATCACCAGCAAGTTTGCGCCTTCACGCCTCGAGATCTACAACGAC
This sequence comes from Dendrostoma leiphaemia, assembly GCA_026120015.1. Lineage (NCBI taxonomy): Eukaryota > Fungi > Ascomycota > Sordariomycetes > Diaporthales > Erythrogloeaceae > Dendrostoma > Dendrostoma leiphaemia. The sequence continues at coordinate 11,590 of JALRMF010000394.1, read as the reverse complement.
TCCCACCTCCACAAACATCACAAGGCCATGGCAGACAGCACGTCCGCCGAGACCCACTTCCGACTGGTCATCACCTCGAACGAGTTCCAGGGCAAGCCCCAGATCAGGAGGCACCGCATGGTCAACGAGCTGCTCAAGGACGACCTCGCGCGGGACGGTGGCATACACGCGCTGCAGCTGAGGACGATGACGCCAGAGGAGGACGAGAAGAAGAAGGCCGCGGAATGAAAAGAGGTTCCTCAGGATGCGCCAGATGGTGGAGGAATACCTCACCATCTGGTTGGACTAGCCCCAGAAGACGACGGCAACTACAATGATACCCCTTCCACCACATGTTGTATACCACCAGTGGGCACTGCACAGTGATGTGGACATCGGTTTTGTCCCATGGGAGACCAAGATGCATTCTGTCTGCTTGACGTACCAGTCTGAAGCAAGACACAGCTGGATGTTAGATGCTTGACAGCCGGGATCCATGTCGAAGGTCGGACCTGACCCATTTGCCCCAGAGCCGACTTGTCGAAAGTAGCTCCCTGAAATGGCTGTTCTTCTTTCTTCTTGACTGATGGACTCCAGATGTTATGGACCTTCAATTCCAGCAAGTCAGGTGCCCAATGGGCTCCTTGTCTTCCAGAATGTGCCCCTCCTGGGTGCGTGGGCCAATGCCTGGTCAAAGCTAGGCTTTCATTATACAATGGGAATTGAATATGGAATGCACCGATCCAGGCAAGAGTTTGAGGGAAGAACTTCTGTTGGTCTTGAGTATAAATCGACTGCAGCTGCCAAGTCCCGTCAATAGCAAGGCCCTCGACCACTGTGCGTTGGACAAATAGCCGACAGCAACACTCGGCACCCAAAGCCAACTCGAATCTGTCGTCTTGACAGTGACAGATACATTGTCCCTCAATACACCGGGCTTGACCAGAAGCTCTTCAACGTCTGCCCTGATCGCCACCCGCCATCCTGCTCTGCAAGCCATCCCTTGGGGGAAAGTGACTTGACCATGGCGTCTGGTGCCAACCGCAGTCCCACGTGATGTGCTGGTCCTCACCAGTAGAACCAACCGGTCGTGCCCTGGAGCACATGAATGCTGCAGTGAATCCCGTCCCTGGCAACAACCTGTTCATGCGCTACAAGTCTGCTTTTGCCCATGTCCCATACTGCCCAAGATCATCTGGACCGCCCTGCTGACAACATGGCTGGTTTCGAGCCGCACTTGAAGAGGCCTGGTGGTGATATCTTCTCCGTGATTGACTCAAAAGTCGTTGTCCATCGTCCGGCAACACGTCCACAGTGTCCAGTGTAGGCCTTGACAACCTCAAAATCTAAATTTAGGCTCCTGCCCTCAATGTACCTTGGTGATTGATGACAGACACCTGGAGGGAGACGCAACCAAAAAGGGCATCGTTGCCCGAGAAAATGGAGATGGCGGTCTTGAATGGAAAGAACCATTTTCAGTAGTATCATTGCACGCGTGACTCGAGCTCACCCAGACAGCCAGCTGTGCAGCCCATACATCGGCGCAACATGAGTTCAAACTGAACGAGATCATGTCTCGCACTCCTCAATTGCTAGAGGTTTACTTCCCTGTACGTCCCTTCGGTCCAAAACAACCGCCCATTGGACAGCGCTCTATCCAGGTTCTCCTTCGCCCGCCGCGCCATCACGCGCTCAAAGTCCCGAATGCGATGGCCCTTGATTCCGTCGTGGCTGCTGCCCAGACTGGCCGCCAGGTCGACCGCATCGCGTATGGCCAGGTCGCCGCCGGCTTGTCCCATGGGACTCATGGCATGCGCCGCATCCCCGATGATCGTGACCATCCCTCCGCCGCCCGGGCCGCCGCCGCCGGCCGCCGCCGCCGGCAGCTCGATGTCGGGCTTGCTGGAGACGACGGGGACGCACGCCGACAGCTCGTAGTCGGCGTGCTCGAACAGCAGCCGCAGGTGGGGGTGCCAGTCCCCGGTGACGCCGGCGACGAGCCGCCTCCTCTCGTCCGCCGTCTGTGGTAGCGACGACGACGACGACGGCGGCGGCGGCGACGGAGGAGGAGCCATGGCCATCGCCCAGTAGACGTAGTCCTGGAAGTCGGGCAGCCTGCCCGACGACTGCGCGCGCGTGCTCGCCTCCCACAGCATCGCCTCGACGACGCACTGCACCTCGGCGTCCTTGTCCATGGCCATGAACCACGACAGGACCTCCTCCGGGAGCTGGGCCCTCAGGGGTTCCGTCAGGGGCGTCCGGCCCCATACGATCCACCTGCGCAGGTCCAGCAGGCGGCGGCCGGGCTGCAGCTGGCGGCGGACGCGACTTCGTATCCCATCGGCCCCGACGAGGAGGCTGGCCGTGAAGACGTCGCCCCCGGCGAAGAAGACCTGGACGTGGTCGTCGCGCGTCTCGTAGCGATCAAACTCCCTGCCGTACTCGATCGCGCCCTCGATCCCGACCTCCAGCACGGACCGCACCCAGGCCCTGTCGACGGGGACCGAGTGGTCCCGCGACGGCTCGGCCGCGCGGAACCGCAGCGTCTTGGCGCTGGGGTACCGCGGCGCGATCCGGGACCGCACCGGCGCCGTGCGCTCCAGCAGGCCCCGCAGGTCCGGCCCGATGGCGCCCGCGAGCGCCTCGAGGGCCTCGTCCGAGATGCGGAAGCGGTGGCCCTGTCGGTGGTGGGATCGGGGCTGCCGCTCGAACAGCCGGAAGGGGACGGACTGGCGGCGGCAGGCCTGGGCGAGGGCGAGGCCGCCCACGCCGGCGCCGATGATGGCGATGGGCAGGGTTGTGGGTTGTTGGCTCATGGCTCTTGTCGCGTCATACTTTCTCAGCTGGAGTAGCGTGTGGTTATCAGACCTCTCGTCACGATCAAATCCGATGCAGACTTGACGCAGGTCGTCGGGCCGCGGTGCGTGTGCAGCAGCGCTTAAGTACGATAAGGCAGAGTATCGATTTTTCTCACCGGGGAAAGTATATTGAATATGCTCGTGTATGACTGTGAATCAGCAATCGGAATCGGAATCTGCGTGATGTTGCGTGCGGCTCAGCCGAACTTGCTGGGATATTACATGGGCTAATGAGGGGGGGGGGGGGGGGTTGTCATTGAGACGATTCTGATATCCGATATATCCGGCTGCTCCGAGAAGAAGGCGGCCAGCAGGTAGAGCCCAGAGGTGATAACCACCAGATCAATACCATGGGATTTTGCACACTACCTGATCTTTCGACCTCAACAACCCAGTAGGAAAGAAGCCCCGTTACAAGACTATGAGTCATCTGTGAAGACCGAAGACCACGATACACGGTGGTCTGCCCAAGCAGCGATGCCAGGCGAAGGCAGACAATCCCCAAGCCTGTCTTTAAGGGACCCCAATGGCTAGTGGCTTGGCCGAACTGGCCTTTTCGATGCAATTTGCATCTCGAAGGCTTCTGCCTGTTGTTGTGGTGACAAGTTGGGTTAGGTGGAGGAGGATTGCCCCGAGGCTTGCTTCGACTCGTGCCGGGGGGACGCCTCACCGGCTACACAAGCCTTGAGCTTCAAGAAGACCCAGCCGCGCCGGGCCACTTTGTTGTTGGGCTGAGCGGAACATTGGATCCGACCAGAACGGAGTTCGTGGTGCACGAGGTTGCCTCCGTAATCGAGGGCATCCTCGAGGACAGCACGAAACGCATCGCCGACATGGACATCATCACGCCTTCCGAAAGATCACAGCTCAGCATACTTTGTCCTCCGGTAGACAACCACCCTGCGTTGCTGCACAGCAAGATCGAGGAGGCCTCGGCGTCTTGTCCAGACCGAACGGCAATTCAGTACGGGCCGTCCGTAACCTGCACATACGGACAGCTCAACAGACGTGCCAACCAGGTAGCGCAATTCCTGCGATCCAAGGGCTTGGGTCCAGGGAGTCTAGTGCCAATCTGCCTGCCGAAGTCGATTGAGGCCATCGTGGCAATACTTGCTGTGCTCAAGGCAGGGGCAGTGTTTGTGCCCCTGGACCCGGAAAACCCGCCGGAAAGAAACAACTTCATCGTCTAAGACATGTCGGCCACGGTTCTGACATCTTCACCTCACAGACAAGAACCTAAGGGGCATCTTTGACACCCAATCTTGTACCGCGGACGTGATAGACGTATACGCCATCAAGTCTGCCCAGCTCGACTCGGCGCCCCTGTACGCGGCTAAGGTGGGCCTAGAAGCAGATTGCCTGGCATATTGTATTTACACGTCCGGGTCAACAGGACTGCCCAAGGGCGTTCCCGTCTCTCATGAGGCCATCTCCGCCGGCATCGACAGCATTATCGAGGCCGAGTCGGTCGAGCCGGGCTGGCGCCTCCTCCAGTTCTCCAACTTCTTCTTCGACGTGTCTGTCAGCGATATCTTTCGCATGCTCAGCGTCGGCGCGACGCTCTGCATGGCGCCCATAGAAGTTATGCTGTCTGACCTGACCAGGGTTATCAACGACATAGGTGTCACCCAACTTTTCATAACCCCCACTGCAACAAAGCTTCTGCGGCCGGATGAGGTACCGGACGTGGAGGGAATCTACCTCGCCGGCAAGCTAGTCCCTGAAGACCTAGCAGAGACATAGACCGCCAGGGACTGTACTGTTATGAACTGTTACGGGCCGACCAAGGCGTCTATACCCTCTGTAATGCCTGTGACGCGGTCCGCGCTGCCGCTTTCGTGATTAGCCAAGTCTGCCACGTCGGGGAGGGAGGCCCAGCATTGGTGACGTGGCGACCATGTTAAACATCTACCGATCAGACAGCATGTTTTATTCGTAGAACCTTGACGCTTCATATACACTCTCCTATAAGATGTGCCCTTTGGGCTTCCTCCGCCGATGTGACGGCGCCTAGTTTGCGCTTCCCACAAGGCGGGAGACCCCAAGCAGCCTGATCAAAGGCTACGGACAGTCAGATCCTTCCTGTCTACTTCACAACTCCTCTAGTCGTCGTTTCCCGTGCGGGGCGATACATATGAGCTCATTAGACACTCAGCTACAGGAGGCTTGGTGTCATGACAGGACTCAAGAGGCCTCAAGTACTGCTTCAACCAAAAAAGTCGTATTCGGGGAGCGCCTCGAATTCGCACTCGAGATGACCTCTGCACAGGACCACGGCATGCTCCTTAGCCTCCTCTTCCGTCTTGGGGACGGACACCTGCCTTTCGTAGGTAAAGGAATCAATTTTGAAGCGGCCACCGTCGCCGGGCTTAATGTTAAGGGTGTAAAACACCATGTGTGAAAAGAAGCGGATGATGTGAATGGAAGTGATGCCGGCCTCGTCCGGACCCGTGGCTAAAAAGAACCACTTGTCGTCATGGTCTGCTGGCCTGAAGCCGGCTTGGAGCTTCTTGAAGTCTGCGTCGCTGATGTCGATATGCCATGGTGTTGTCTCAGGCTCTACTATCGGGGGTGGTTTGTACCCTTCGGGCACCAGGTCTTCGAGATCTGATCCTGCGCTGTTCGAGATATGTTGTTAGCGAAAAAGGGCGGTGTTTTCCTAGCTCCGCCACGGGGTATGCTAGCTCGTACTCTGCGATAACGTCCTTTGGCATGGTGTCACCGTTCATGGCGTCTCGTGGGTGGTATTCTTTTGCTGTTCAATACGTTGTTATTAGCCATCCATTATATAAGTATATTGGGTGCATGTTCGACCGCGTCTAGAAGTGGGTACAAACTAATAAACCTGGGATTAATCCGTCTGCACAGGCATGTTAGGTAGATTTGGGGTTCTAGGACGGATATTGAAAGGGCGACGGTTCAAGGGGAGGAAGTCAGCAACTTTTAAAGGCGAACGGGAAAGGATTATGGGCTGTTGGGTGGCTGTGCTTACCAAAAACGGCATGCACTGCAGGCAACAACACCTAGGCCTCAGCTTGTACCAGCCGACCTATTTTTATGCAAGGAACGAGCGAGGTGAATCCTCCTTGCTAGATCTACGGGGCCGTGTATAATTCCGAGGGAGGTGTGTTATCTGACTAAAATACTGGAAAGCCCACATAAGGTAGTAATCCATAGCTCATCTAATACGGACCCTAGCAGTCGGTCAAAGGATTGGCCAAACTACACGGGAATGATCCAGCGGGAATCTGCTGCAGCGCCGGAGGGGTGCAGTGCCTGAATGGATGGAGATGGATGCACGGGCCTTCTGCTATTTCCACGGATCCCCTCGACCCCAGGGACGACGTAGGTAGTATTTTAAATTAGCAGATTCTACTACACAGTATACCTCAACGGGCCAAAGCTTTCTATCAGGCCCGGGGTAAGTATACAAAATGATAAACTAGGAAGAACAAAAACTCTAATCAATTTTCCGTTTACTTGTATTTCCTATATCGCGACAGCTTTAAATTTAACCAAATGCATGCTGTGTGGCTGTTAAGCGTGCAAGTGTAGCGTTAGTATCTACACTACCTAGATTATAGCAGAGGGTCTACTGATGTAATCTGCTGGGAGACATTCTGCTACTAGAGATAAAAAGATTTATAAAAAGGAATGCCATTACTTTCTACCTAAGCTACCAGTACAGATACTATCTACCCCATAACCCTTGGTTTTGCACCTGCGACCCGCGCTATAGTACACTTGAAAAGGAAAGGCAGGCCAGCCCACCTTCCTTCGGGCCAACGCGTGCTGCTGTCAAGCCGGCTTAACAGCAGCACTAGCGTGGCCGCCCACTACACTTAGTGTAGCCGTACACTTCACTACATTCACACTGAAGCCAAAGTGTTGACATTTACATGACACTGTTAAGCCTAGTGGGTGTAGTGTAGTGGACGGCCACCCTAAGCCTGAGCAGCACGCGCAAGCCTAGCACCAGCAGGAGCAGCTTGCCTAGGCTTAGCTGCTGCCTTAGGCTGAGCTGCTGCCTTAGGCTGAGCTGCTGCCTTAGGCTGAGCTGCTGCCTTAGGCTGAGCTGCTGCCTCAGGCTGAGCTGCTGCCTTAGGCTGAGCTGCTGCCTCAGGCTGAGATGCTGCCTTAGGCTGAGCTGCTGCCTTAGGCTGAGCTGCTGCCTCAGGCTGAGCTGCTGCCTTAGGCTGAGCTGATGCCTTAGGCTGAGCTGCTCCTTGCTTGCGAGCGGCACACTGGCCTCGCTTTTTCAGGGCTCCAGATTGCTCGCACCCTCCAGCGTAATCGGGGTTCGGGGTGTAAACATCGTTCTTAGACCAGCCCATGATGGAATTCCAGGGAATGTTGACATACGCCGAAACTTCCTTCTCGGAGGCATACGGATTCCCCTTTGAACCCCATTCAAGGTCTGCTGCGTCCTGGAAAGAAGCCTCCCTGCCGCTTGTGTCTATCTTGTAAATATACCCTGAGGATGTGGCGTGCGTTGAGCCCACAAGGGTGGTCTGGTCAGATGTCGTCGAAACCCAGGGATCTTTCAGGGGGCTGATGTTCTTGGTGCCGATCTTGAAATTTTTTGTGACGTGCATCTGAGCAGTAATCTGGGGATCGAAGCCGGTCGGTTTGTTGCAGTTGAAGCCGTTGTCTGCCTTGACCGTCTTAGGCGACTTTGACGTGCTCCGATAAACAACCTGGGGCACCACAGCCAGAGCATTGCCCAGAAGGCTGGCAAAGATGAAAGTAACGACGGAAACGCGGAAAAGCATTGTCGGCAAAGGTCGATAATGCTTAAGTGATGTGGGAGTCTATTTTCAGTGGTGGCGGTTGAACGGATGATATAAGCTTCGATGACGGCTGAGCTCGAGATGGAAGGTGGTTTTGTTGGTCAAGGGAAGTGGTTTGGTTGGCGATGACAGGTGGAAGAGAAGATGTTTACACTGGTAAGGTTAATAGAATGAGATGCTGATACTGGCTGGATTCATTCACAACAATAGAAAGCCGGCACTGCTCTGGTATTTGTAGATATTCCGTTCCCTGGGAAAACATCTTCATCTGAGATTAACGTCCTTGTTAATTCCTAACGCTCAATAAGCCTCGAGCTGTCAAGGTCAACAAGTCTCCATTCGAAGTGTCAGCATGGCCAGGGCCACCATATTGTGGGCGCTTACATAGGCCCCGAGGCTTGAAATCCTTCCTGGCCCCCGCAGGATTCGGGCACCTGGGCACGGTAATCGCTGAACCACTGAATCAAGGCCGATCAGCTGAGATGATATGGCTACAGAGGCCTTAGGAAGGCCTGCGCATCATGATTTTAGGCGATTTGGGCGAGAGTGGTGAATAAATCACGAGAGTCGTGAATGGATCAAAAGGATCCGGCCGTAAGGACCCTCGGGGAGTGAGGCCGCTCCATCCTCGCAGCCTTCTTTTCCGGACCGGCCGCCACATCAGGACTATCATCGGCCTGGGTCCTTTTCCGTTTGCCAATCGTTCCGGGCGCCGGAGGGGGCTCCTCATAGTTGGGCCTTCCCGGGTTTGGATTTGGAACGGAGCAAAAGTCAGCACCATCGCCACGGCCCACTCCCTCCGCTCTCTCTGTTATTGTCTTTGCCAGTTCCGGCTCAGTCCGCATCTGGGCGGTCACAGTCAAGGATGACAGGGCCGCTGAAAGGTCGCCGTGGGCGGCCGCACAGTGCAAAACCCATTCCTCTCGATTACAGACCTGAATTGCCTCAGAAATCTCAGACCAACCCCTGCCCCACTAGTGATCTAATATACCTTTAGTCACTTTAGCGTAATACCTCTAGCTTTATACCTTTTTAAGCTTATATTATATAAACTAGCTAATTGAGTCTCAGATTAGTATAAAGGGTAAAGTACAGCAGTATTAGTCTAAGTAGAATATTTAATTAACCCCCTATATTACATAATAGCTAGCTATATAAACAGCCAACTTTAACTATATAACTATTAAAACTACAATTTCTTACAATCTAATAAAGGGGGAATAATTATCTCGGTTTGCTCTTTTTAACTATATTAATTATTTTTAAGCTAGATTTTATAATAGAGTCTTAAGGCTCTAATAATAGCTAAGGCAGCTAGCCTCTGCTAACGCTACTATCTTATATAAGTAAGGGCGAGGGATGAGAGTCTTTACCCTTTAAGATATCTTCTCCTTCGCTGTCTTCTAATCTCGGTTAATAAGAGGCTACTTTCTTAGGTCTTAGGGGAGAGGATACTTAATAGGCTATAGTATTTAAGCTCGAGCGGGCTAACGATATCGTCGATATTACGAATAATCTCTAGTATAGGACTCGTAGCTAATTTAACGTTAATATAGCGCGTAAGGCGAGCAGGGGAAATACTACCGTTAAGAGGCGGTAATATAATATTGAAACATTTCTCTTCGAGTAGGTTTAAAACGGATTATAAACTTCGTATCTAATTAAAGCGCTCGAGTAGCTAGTTATATATAACGCCCCCGCTTAATAGGGTATTATGATTGTTAATGCTCATTGTCCTATTAATACTAAAAAGTATATCTTTAATTTTATTAAGATTCGCTATAAGCTTAATAACATAATTAAAGACTTATCTTTTAGCGAGTTTAAGCCTTATAACGACTCTAATAATAATATAGACCTTATAATTATTATAGATATTTATACGACTTTATAGCTAGAGGACTCTCTAACTTAGAGATAGCTTAGTCTTAAAGAGAAAGCTCCTTAAACTATTACTTTTCTCTTATAATATCTTTAGAATTAATTTTAGCCTTAATATACTATTAAAGAGATTATTATCAATAAGGATTATAATAGATAGATTTATATATTTATTTCGATACTTTTAAGAAGCTTTACTTATAATTAAGCCTATTTTCTTTGCTAGGTACTTAGTTTATATCTCTTTATAAATAAAACCCCTAGGCATATAATTAATATAATAGCTAGTCTCAAAGCTATTATATTATATACTACTCTTAATAAGACTCTTATAAAGATAATAAAGAAAGTAGCGAAGAATAATAAGGGTTATATATCTTAAATACTTAATAATAAAATCTATTAATAATATCTTAATTAAATATACTATTTACAATCTTAATATAATAATTATTTATAATAACTTTAACTTTCTTAACTGTATTTAAGAGCTCGCTAAAAGCTATAAGAGCGAGATAGTTAACCTAATAACCTCTTATATTATAACTTATCTAGAGCTTAATAGTCTTCTTTAATAGTTTAACCTTAATTTAACCTAGCGATTTATATAAAATATAGTCCTTAAGCACCTTATCTCTCGCTACCCGACTATTAATAAAGCTTTGAAGTTCTTAATAAAGTTCGCTATTGCTAAGGTCTTTAAGTTCAACGATTTACTTAGCCTTTCTATTACTAAGTATGTTTAGTATAAGTATAGCCCTTTTTTCTAATTAAGAGCTATTTAAGAGGATAAAGGTATTATTAAAGGTAGCTATATTATTATAAAAGAGTTATTTTATTATTAACTCGAGTTTAAAGAATACTTTAATTAGTTTACTCTAATTTATAAAGATTAAAAAACTACTTCTTTTATCTATTATATTAAATAAGCCTAGCTTAAAGCTAATAACCCTTAGAAATAAAAGAAGTAGCTATTATTAATCCTTATATACTTTTATATAAAGCTTAACTTTATTAAATATATTTTTTAATACTTTTACAAAGCCCTTATAAAGATTTGTATATTTATTATTATCTCTATTAATACATACTTCTTCTAGCGTAATAAATATATTAATAAGAAGAATATTAAATATAATTTGGTTATACCCCTTCTTATATATAGCTTCTTAATATATATTTTTGCTTTTATAATATTTAAGCTAATAAAGCGTAATAAACTAGCTATAAATAAGCTAAATGTTAATAATATTAAAGCTTAGTTTAAAGAGCTTAATTTAAACCACTTTTAATATATTTTAAACTTAGTTTAAGAGATTATTTTTATATATAAGGGTTAGATTAATCGCTACTCTAATATTAAAAATAATAAGGAGGTTAATATAAAGTTCTAAAGCTAATACTGCTTTCTTTAATATATAGAGACTCTACTCCTCTTTTATAAGGCTATCTGTTAAAGCGATTATAGTTTAATTCGAGATATTATATCAATACTTCCTATACTATTTTAGAGTAGTAGAGGCTTAAACTATAAACTAGAGATATTATATTTAATATAATTACTTTACTTAAAGGTTATCTCTAAGTAAATTATATACCCTCGAGTATTATTACTTAGCTAATAATATACTAATATAGTAAATAAACTCGTAATGCTTTCTTAAAGGGTAGACTAACTCGCTATATAACCGCTAATTATAATTAGTTATAAGGCTATTAATCTTATACTTGAGTATATTAACGCCTTTAATACCCCTAATCTATATAACTATAGGTAGAAGATTTTATTAAAGAAGTTTAGAGACTTTAACAATATTATCCCTAAGCCTATCAATATTATAAACTAGTACGCTATACCTAGAGTCGGCGGTAAAGGTATTATAAATAAGAATATTAATATTATTAAAAAAGGTTAACGACTCTTTAATATTAAAAAGAGTTATAACTTTTAAAATAATACGCTAAAGGGGTTAAGCGAGGTTATTACATTAGCTAAGTAATTACTTATTAATAAAAGAGGCGTATATATATAAAGCTAGCTAATTTATATAGATAAGTAATTAATATTAAAGATATTATATA